>VXAX01006684.1:88871-177527 GCA_013399835.1 Leptocoma aspasia | reverse complement strand
GAGGCTATGGGGCATTTCCCTGGAGTCTCTCCAATTTTTCGAGGACGCTGCCTCCTTTTTATCCCAATTTCCCGGCCGCATCTCCCTCTCTCTTTCCCCATTGGCTGAGGTACTTGTGAGATGCAGACTTCCCGGAATGCCTGATCCCCCCTAATGCATAACCCTCCTTTTTAATTTTTAATTCTCATGGAATTTTAGAGGCTTTCCCCATTGTTTCTTTCATGTTTCAATATCCAATTTCATTTATCAGCAAACCTACAGTTTGTTTGTAAAGGCCAATACCTTTTCCATTAATCAATCAGTGGAATCCTTCCCATTGTTTTTTTTAATCTCTCAGTGGTAGTTTTATCTACCAGCAGACCCACTGTTTGTTTGTAAAGACAAGTCTCATTCCTCTCACTCTCTTGCTTGTGGTTCCCTCCACAGCTTTTTTTTTCTTCCCTATCCCTCTTTCACTCACGTCCCGCCTTTTGCAGTTCTCCCGCTTCCCTCTTACTTCGTGTCCCACCCTATATCTGCCCAACTGGCAACAATTTGGGAGGGGGAAAGGGGACTATGGGGAGAACAGGGGACGTCTAAACAACAAACCACAATAACATAACCATGCATCAATAAAACTCCTATTAACATACACACAATTTTCATCCCTTAATTGCAAGAGCCAATCATTATATTTAACTATCTATAACACAGGGTCACATCCTCACTGCTTTCTTCTGAGTGTTATAGCACTTTACCAGTTCTCTCTTGTTGAACTCTTTTTGCTGGGAATGACTAAGGAATGAGGCCTATAAGGACTTTTTGACAGTGCTGATTTACATGAGTAGAGGTACATCCCTTTCAGCTTCCCTGGCCAGTGCTAACAAGTCACCAACTCTCTTCAGTAGTTTTGGCAGCAATGAATTGGGGAATCTTAATTAAACTAAGCGTAAAAATGAGGGTTTGATGAGGTCTTTTTCCAGCACTTGTTCTTATGATGAGCATCCCAATCCATGTGAAAGCTTTTCTTGACTTGGTGAATACAATTTCCGTCTTGAGATCTCTCATTATTCCACTCATTTCAGGCATACACACAGAAAGAGTTAGGATCCATTTGTGGTGCTGTCATCTGTGACCAAGTCAGAGGGTCAACACTATGGACATGTCAAATTAGAACACATTTCCCCTCTCTTAGTTTGTTACAAGCTGCAAAACAGTGGATGAAACTTTCCAATTAATTGGCAGTCAAACTCTGCATGGAATTGTGTTCTGTACCTTGCAAAGCTCTCTGGAATTACACTTTTGATGTTTTTAAATTAATAGAATATCTTTTCACTGGAGCATTAGGACTGTAGTTGAGCTGCTCTAAAAAAAGTCACATCAGCTGATCCAGTGGCTGCTTGTGGTTTGTCTGAAGTCTTTAATCAGTCATCCTAACACTACAGGGATAGTGACTTCCTGTCCTGACTGTCTTGAGGTTGGGAGGGATTTTAATTAGAACCCAGGCTATGAGATGTTGGATTTTTGTGAATCTTTTCTACTCTTGTCATTTTGAAATGTCCAGTTTAAAATAACACTGTGATAAGAATAATTATTTTCTTCTATTGTTGTTATATGTGTACCCTTAAAATTAGTGGGTGTTTTGGGCTTAGTTATGGCTGAACATCATTAAAAACAAGACAACCACTCTCAAAGAAACCCGAAGAACCAAACAACCTCACAGATTTCTTCTGAGAAACCATTGGTTCACAATAAAAAGTGAAGTAATACTTCGAGATGAAGCACATAAGCCAACTCTCCGTAGTGTATTAGGTCTTGGCAGTTCCACAAATTCTCACTTAAAATCTCATTTTGACTGTCTATTATAATAATATTAAAACCCTTCCATTTGCCATTCAGAAAGCTGAATGCAGTTCCAGTGCCAGCTGAATTCAGCAAAGAATTTAACACTCCCAAAAATTGGGCAAAAGAAGGGAGATTAATTTGAGATATCCCCAGTATGAAGCCAATATCAGCTGGCCACAGTTTTTTAAGGTCTGTGTATGGTCTAAGATATAGAAATATTCTATTCTAGATGTGGTTCATCTTACCTTGCAAAAAATAACTTTAACTGGTTACAGGAGCCTCACTGTGGAAAAATCTCATCTTTTTAACAGCATAAGCAGGTAATCCAGAAATACGTCTGAAATGCTGGGTTCAGGTGTGAGATACCAAGTAACAAGTGAGAGGACTAGGTGTAGAATCTTCTCTGGTGGGTAGGACTCATACAGCAGCAGGATAGAATTATAGCCAGAATTAGTCCGGTTTCTGAGCAGCCTCATTATTAGTTAATGACCCAGCATTACACGGTCAAATGTGCTCTAAATTAGTCCAACTCCCCTCCTGTAACACAAGCTTGTTCATACATGTGGTACATTTACCGCAAGCAGGAGAAACAGTACAAAATGCTAAATATTTTGATTTGCCATAATTTTCCTAAAAGAATCAGGAATTAAAGTGACAGCTTTAGTGTCAAATGATGCAATGCTGCAGCCAGAGGTTACAGATGGTCTGCCTGAAAACTCTCCTGAGGAGGCTGTTTGCAACAGGCAAAATGAAAGAGAAATCACTTTCAAACAAGCACTTCAGAAATAATACTGAATTAAAACACAGAGCCATGGCAGGGGTTCAGGGTGTATTTTCACAATCTTGTATCACTCGGTCATTCAAATATTTTGATACAGAATCATTTACGTTCGGTTGTGAAGTACATGTGCTTTTTGATACCCGAGTCAGTCCACTCCATGCAAATCGCAGGAAAAATAAAGGAGCAGAGGCACTGTCCCAAAGGTGGCACAGCAGTGGAACTGCTGCATCCGTGATGGACAATTAATGAGTGTTTGATCCTGTTTTAATAAAAGTTTACCATCAGTACTCTTCTGCTGCTGAGCTGTTTGCATCATTTCACCTTTCACCGATGCAGGTCCATGTTTTTACAGCTTGGATGGGGAACAGGGAGTGAAACCAGGAGCTTTCAGTTATAGCAGACCCTTGGGTTTTGAAAAAAGCCCTGTCCACCCCCCTCCCATCAGCCAAAGCCCTAAGGGAGGATAGAGACTCCTCAGGCTCCAGGTGCTATCCTGTGAGGAAGAGGCAAAAGGCCTTGAGCTTGAAATGACCACACAGGTTGTATCAGCAAGTATCATGTTCATGCATCTCTCTTCTTTCAGTCTCAGTTCAAATTGGACTTGAAAATGACAAACACCAAGTGGAGATGCCACATGCTCTCCCACATGAATCTCAGACGAACACATTCTATTCTTTACTCCTAGTTTATGTTCAGTTGTACTCCAAAGCTGGAGTGTTATTAGCATATTATTAAATCATTATTAAATCCATAAAAATATCTGAGGGTCTGGTAGTCTTTCCCCATGTATAAAGTTAATTCCAAAAGTCAACAACTTTAAAAAAAAAATCATAAAAATTTACAACTTCAGATTTGTCCTAGTACCAGATGCTTAAATGAAACAAGTCTTTTAAGTATAAAGTAATAGATGGGTAAAATTTAATGGCAAACAAGTCACATCTGTTGTCAAGTCTTTTTTATGTTGAATGTAATCCAAAGCTTTACTGTATCTTAAATATTTCTGCAGTTGTCCTGTTTTTTAAGCATTTCCATACTTTATTTTTTTACAAAGCATTTGCATTGCTTTTTCTAGCTATGTTAAATTGTACATCTAATCAGTGTTAAAATGGGAAAACTTTATTAATCTTGGCTGCCTTTCTCCTGGTGCTCAAAATAGCCTAAAGCAGAGGAAAATGAAAGTCAGCTTTGGAGCTTAGAACCCCAAAGATCTTAAATTTTTACAAAATTCTTGTTTAATTGTTTCCATTAAATATGAATTGTCAAGAGGGAGGTTGGATATAAATGAAACACATTAGACATCAAAAAGAGGGAGGAAAAAATCAGGAAATACAAGTTTCAGAAATCAGGAAAATTTACATGATATCAAGTGTGAAGTAAAGATATTTAATTGAAGTTCTCCACAAAAACAACAAGCAATAACAAGGGGAAAAAAAGCCCCTTACAGTGTACAAGTTCTGGCTGTTGGGCTTTAGTCCTTTAATTCTTTAAAAGTTTGTTGCAGCAAAATTCAATTCGTTATGTGTTTTATGTGCTGGCCATCCCCTAATTATTCTTTTCAATAAGATGTGAAATTGCCTGTACCAGCACTTATTAGTTTTTTCTGGAACATCTAGAAAGAATTCTGGCATCTCTTTAAAGACTTTTTTCATTTAATAAGGCTTTTGTTCTCATCTAATTCTAGCAAAGTCACTGTGTTTTCTTTCCTTTGAGCTGATCAGAAAATTCTACATACCCACACTGCTTACCAGAGCATTGCTAACAGTGAGGCATTGACATATGCAAAACAGGGCAAGGAGCTGGATTACTTTTGAAGGTGCAATGACAAACTAAGGAAATTTCTAATTTCTTACATTTTCTGTAACAAAATACTCTGCTTTTACTTGGAAGATGATTTTGGATTCCGTGGGTTAGAGCATTGAGCATTTACACATACAGCTGTGATGTCAAAGAGCATGGCTACATCAAACAGAGGAGGACCCCCAAGATGTTTGCCACATCAGGTTTGTTATAGATGCAGTAGGAAATTCAGGCTGGTAATTAATCAATTATGTTTAATAAATTGGTGTTGGAAATTAATACATGTATTTTTTAAGCAACATTAAAATCCTAACCTGCAAGCACCAGGCATACCCGAGGAAATTCCAACAGCTGCAGCTGGCTGACTGCAGAAAGCTCCCATTAACAAAATAAGAGACTGGAACTCTTGGATAGATGGGTCCACTCCTCTCTTGATGTCCACATACACCCAGATGAATATCTCGGGATGAGGTAACGCTGGACACCTGGAAACCATTAACGCCAACTCCAGTGGCAAGATGAGATAAGGAGGGGACATTAACGCCCATCACTGGCTCCCGGATAAGATAAGATACCAATCAAAATTTCCTCATCTCAATCAGGAGCTCAGAAAATCTAACTCCAAACTCCTCCATATTCATCACGAACCGGAAGGAGAGCATTTGCAATTTCATCACAGTCCAGGAGGCACCGCCTAGGACAATCTCCGCGACTCCAGACTTCTTTGTCCAGCACTGGATTCTGAAAGGATGGACTTTTGCATTTGAACCACCAACTAAGAAAGAATAGACTTTCTGCCTGCGGCAAAATAAACTGTACTTAACCGGGTAGTTCGAGGACCAGGGCGGCGAATCAGTAGAACCCAGAGCGAGAGGGGCTTGGGTCTGCGTTCGCCCGCATCGACTCAGTGCTTCGCTTTTTCAATCGTGGCTATCGCGGCCGAAATTCTTGGTCACAAAAATAAAAATAATTTTTTTCCTCTTTATTAAAATTGGCTCCATTGATTCTTAATCTGGCTTGATCATGACCGTATTTATAACAGGTTCAGCGTCTGAACAAAAAACAGCTGAAGCCTTATTCTTTGAGGGAACTTCATAGGCTGTTTGTTTTCTCAGGGTTCAAGACCTACAACTACATTAAGCCATTGGATTTTTAGGTGCCCATCCCTGCTGAGTTCAGAAGGATGTTGGGACTCCTAGTAACCTGCTAAAACATATTCACAATTTAATTTTTTTTTACCAGACAGGAATTTTAAAGAGGTGCTGGTATTACTGATTTAAAAAATATGTTTTCAGCAGTCTTTGTTGTTCAACGAACTCTTTCAGTCTGTGCCCCCTTTCCGTCTCTTCAAACTCTGTTTTGCCTCACAGCTTTTCCTGAATGTGACAATGTTGGGGGTTGGTTTTCTCTTTCCTGTTCTCTCCTCACCATTTGTGTGGAATTTTCTTCCCATTGAATTACTAATGGAATTGATGGTTTGAGCACCCAACCTGTAGTCCCAGTGCCGGGGTAGGGGACGGAGACACCAGAAGATTTGGGGCAGGGGGGTGGTTCCAGGCCCGCTGCCCTCTCGGTTTTTTTCGGAGGAGGACAGTCGGAGCCACTGCTCGGGAAGAGGAACTTTCACAGCTGTTGCCAGAGTCCAGCCCAGAGCTGCTCCTACTGCTGTGCCGTGAGCCTTTGCTCGTGAGAGCAGCTACTACCTTACTGACACCCACCTCACTAAAGAGAGCCCTGTCACCGTCTCCTCGGGTGCCCAGGATCCTGAGCTCAGCTCTCCCAGCCTGCTGGGATCCCCCTCACCCCTGCCTGCCAAGACATCCTGCCAGCACAGCTTGCNTTATCAGATATACCAGTAAAGAACTGTTATTCCTGGCTGTCACTGGGTTCGGGTTCTGTTTGGTGTTGGTGCCACAGCTGGTGTTTTTTGTTTGATTTATCATATATACCAGTAAAGAACTGTTATTCCTGGCTGTCACTGGGTTCGGGTTCTGTTTGGTGTTGGTGCCGTAGCTGTTGTTGTTTGTTTGTTTTATCATATATACCAGTAAAGAACTGTTATTCCTGGCTGTCACTGGGTTCGAGTTCTGTTTGGTGTTGGTGCCGTAGCTGTTGTTGTTTGTTTGATTTATTGTACATATTAGTAAAGAACTGTTACTCCTATCCCCATATCTTTACCTGAGAGCCCCTTAATTTCAAAATTCTAATAATTTGGAGGGAGGGGGTTTACATTCTCCATTCCAAGGGAGGCTTTTTCTGCCTTCCCTAGCAGACACCTGTCTCGCAAAACCAAGACAGACCATTACTCTGGTAAAATAAAATCATCTTCAGTCCTACAGTACATCTAAGCCACAGCAATACCTATCCTGGAACATATTCTGTTAACAAGAGGGCTTTTAATTGAATCAATGGGAAGTAAAGAAAAAAAATTAAATGCAGCTATAAAAGTTGCTTGAGCTTATTTTTTTGATACTTCTATCACCTGGTGAGTCAGGGATCACTCACTTCCTATGTCTGAGTGTAACACAGTTTATGTTTGCTCTTTTCCTTGTAATTGTAAATCTGCTGCCTCCAAAGTTCTTACTCACAACCTTCACTTTGATCTTGGACTTAAGCTATCCATTGCACAGGTATTTTATCTATTTTTCATTACAGAGATATTTTTCTTCACCCCGAATCTGATTTTTAGTGGCTATTTAGGCAAAGTAAACTTCATGTTTAACTAAGTTTTGTAGACAATGATTACTGGCTAAAAAGAGATTAACTCCCTGTTCCTGATGTACCACTGCTGAATTGTGTTACAGAACAGGAACTCCTGTCCCTCAACTAATTAAAGGGATTGTATTTCTTTAAAAAGTTGAAATAAAATGCAAATACAAGGGTAAGAAAAACTTTCCCTATAGTAAATTATTTATTACCATAGAATAATAATATTCTTCAGAGTGTGAATTTGCCTTCTTTGGCCAAACCAGATACTTTTCCTTCACCTTCCATTTCCTATTACATTCCATTGTCCATGTAGTGAAGAGAAAAATGAGAATGCATATTTTAAATAGACATTTTCCCAATGACTGACAGATATTTGTTATCTTGCAGATCTGTTTACCAAGGAGTTGATGATGAAGTTGCAGATTGTGATGCTGCTGCTAAAGTGGTGTTTCTCTTTCAAACGTGCCAGTTACAGGAAAAACACCACATATAAATTGGATTTAAAAGGCTTGCAATGACTGAGAGCAATGTGAAATGCCAAGCGAGTGGAGCTCCTGTGTCTATAACACAACTCACGTTCTCAGCAAAGCTCGAACAGCTGGAGTGAGTCCCTTTCCTTTCATGGATGCACTTCCCCTTCCATGGGTTTTGGCCAAAGGAGAGCTTTTCCGGTGCCGTTGGCTGGGGCTGCAGTGACATCTAGTAACTGCCTGGCTAATTACAGCTGGGACTTTCACAGGCTCTATCCCATTAGCTCCAGCAGTGAGGAGTTCCTGCAGCAGAACTCGCCTTTTCCACTTCCAGCAAATCGCCTTCCATTGGAGCATGGTGCAAAACGTTCTCAAACACAGAGAGACAAAAAGTGACTTGCTCATGCTGACACATTCCTTAGAATGTAAAAATCATGTTTTGAATTAAATTTTAAGTAATTAATGATCATGTCTCTTCTAAATAGATCTTCCTGCTTTTTTTTAACGCTGTCTCCCATCTAGCCACTATGCCAAAAGAACTATGTCTGGTAGTTACTGAACGGACTAAATTTACTTCTTATATAATATTGAAGAGTTAAAAATGCTATAGATTTGACAAACCCATCAAAAAGAAAACTGCTTTTTTAGCTGTATTGTAAATGATAGCTAATTGAAACAAGCAGGACTCTGCAGGTTTTGCATGACATGCAACCAGTGGCTTGAAAAGGTTTTCCACATATTAAAACTTAACAACAGTACTGTAAGGATTACAAAATTCCTATTTTAGCCAAAAAGACACTGAGGCACTGGAGTTCTTAGAAGTTTATGTGTAATGATAAAACCTTATTTACACCTTACTTCTCACAGTAAGTCAAACTGTATAAACGAAGGGTACATCACAGCCTTTGATAAACAGCTTTTGAATGCTGAGGAAGCTGTTGTACCCTCAGACAGGCAGCAGAACCAAGTTCAGAAGAGGTTGTGCAGGTGCCTTAGAGAGCAGAACAGCAAGATAACTATGCAGATAACTGGCAATCAAAATAATTGAGTGATTGTTCTCTATCTCCAAGCTTAAGAGAAAGCAATGGCTTTTCATTTTGTTAACTTCACCTAGGTTTTTTTTTGTTGGTGAAGAAAGGAATTCTAAACCACCCTTCATTCTTCATTTACAGATCCTGACTCTGAGAAAAAAATTAAAACTCTCATGACCTTGGAATTCCACCAAGAAGCCTTTGTATCAAGTACCTTTTTCACAGTTTTTTTATACTCTTACTTTTCTCCTACTTTAACTAAAGCCAAAACAAGTGTGTTTATGTCACACAGTCCTTTTTGAACTTCTACTGTTGTGTTTTAAAGTCTAAACACTGACAACTAATTACTTTCAAAGACCACAGGTCAAGGTAACTAGTAGTGAAGTCAGTGGCATTTCTGTTGATTATGTCCCAAAACTGCCTCACCTAACTGGAAACAGTTGGCTAGTAAGTTGTGTTTTTAACTAACCTCCTTTAACCTTTAAAATCACAAGCTGTGGAGATGGCTGTGGTCCCCTGATGTGCATCTGGAATCACATTTAACACTGACATTCTTTGATTCTGAGGTTTCTTCTGATTAGAGTTTGAGCTTATTAAGTGATGTGATCCTGTCCACAGCTTCCAGTCAAAGGGACCAGAGCACACTTTTACATCTGTGCACAACACATAGAGTGCTTTCTCTCAGCTAGAGTGGCATGAACTTTCAGGAAAGTTCTTGTATTTAACGTTCTCTAACAACTACCATGGCCTCAACGAAATGGGAATTTTCCTTTGTTTTATAAGGGAGAATGTAGGCAGAAAGAAAACAATTGCTCAGATCTTGACTTGAATGCTGACACACAGAGTTGAATCCATGGAAAGCAACTAGAAAATACAGCTGTTGTTTGGAAGTGAAGCTAGGAAAGAGCTTGAAGGCTTCACTGCACTGTACAGTAAGAAGCCTGGAGCATTTGCATCTCAGCAAAAGAACTGATCAGCACAAATTTGCTGTATAAATTCTTTTAAGTTTCTTTTTAAGGCTCAGATTTGTACATGAACTTTCTGAATTCTTGCCTGATTTACACATTTTCTCAATTACATGAACTTGAAATATATTGCTTAATACATTATAATTCTTTTTACTCTGTGATGAGATGGAATAAATTTGTAAATTTTAAGGGACTTAATATCCCCTATGCTGCTGGTTAACACCATACTTGTTATTGTCCGTCACTGGAAACTTGATCCATATGTGGAACTGTGCTCACTGGTGTTCCCATTGGGCCTTAAAAACTGTGTACTGACTGCATGAATTAGAAGTAGAAGGTAACAGTTAAGCATGAACTGGTAATTATCCCAAGTGAGGAGCATCCAGCATATTTGATTATTCCTGAAAAAAATCACTTACTAAGCAGACACCACGTTCACAGAACATTGGATTCCTCCTTTATCCCACACAGATTAATACTTTCTGAGTCAGGCTTATGCCTGGTTTCTGGGAATGAGGAAACAAAGGTGATTTGTGTGGTGACTTGCTTTGCGCATACTCGTTGTTTTCAGAGTAGCGGTTTTTACCACAGGGTGAAATGAAAACAGCTGCCAAGTGCAATTTGACTCAAAAAGGCAGAGGCCACTGTTCACAGCCCAGGCACATCCATGGCTCTGCAAAGCCCTGATTTCTGTTGTGCTGTAGCCCCTCAGCATGTTCGTGTTCCTGAACATTTAACACTGAATTGTGACCTTCACAAGCACCACTGTGTTGGATTGGAGTGGCAAAGAGCATCTCAGCCGAGCAGGCTCCTCACTCTCTCTACACTCTGCTAGCTACAGCCTTTAGTAGAGCTGAGCGTGGATTCTGCACTGCCTGTGCTGTAGGGCTCCCAAATATATTAGAGTGCTTCCCACACACTGTGGATATTGGGGCCATCTACGTGCATGGCTACAAGGATTCAATGCAAATGATGAGTAAGTCCTAAGCAGCTTAGGTCTGTTTTTACCTATCAAATTGAGGGATTTAGTCTCTGAAGGCAGGATTCTGCGCACCTGTCATCAGGTGCGATGTAGACACTGCAGCTCACCAAGCTGTCCCAGTCTCCTGTTTCTATTCAGAACAGGGAACTTTAGGTCACTGTTCACCTGACCCAGTTTAGATCTGCCAGCACCCAGCAAGTGCACCAGACCTGACACAACGGGAGGCTCAGGCTGTGCCAACACCCTGACCTGACTCAGGTTTATCAAATGAAGCCCAATCTGGGGTCTCAGTGTGGTGTGCTGCCCTTACATGTGCTATAAACTGCTTCTGAAAATAGAAGGGACATTTCCCTCCCACACCCTCACACTAGTCCATGACACAGGGCTGATCTGTGGGCTGATGGGCAGCTCACCTGCCACAGACTAATTTAGAGTGTACTAGTTGCCTGCTTTGGAGGTGCTGCCTTGCCTCTGTCTGATACCTTGGTATTCAGCAGGGAAATTAAAGGGGATTAAAATAACGAGGCTATTTTGTATCCTTCTCCAGATGAACCGTTCTGAACCAGAGCTCATGGAATTTTCTGAGTCTTTTAAATGAGCATGCTGAGTTCAAGTTTAGAAGAGTTTATAAAAGGCGGACATGCTTCATGCCTATGAGAAAGGGCCTCAGGCTACTATAAACTGCTTTTCTTCACAGGCCACATTTCTTTTAGATTAAAATATAAATAAATAAACCACATTCTGATCTTCACAGTTTCACATCAGTAATACAAGCTTTGCTGAGCTTCCTTTGAAGAGAAAACACATACCTGAATTCAGGTCAGGTTACCCTGAGAGGGTTTAAGCTCCAGAGGGAAAGTGACTCCAGTCTCCTTTTGCCTGCTGCACTGCAGCGTCCCTCCATGTTATTTCTACTGCTGTTTGCAATTAAACAGAGAAGGCCTCCCTGAGATATTCTCACCTCTTGGGTGAAAAACAATAGAAGAGAAAAATAATTTCTTCCTTCAAAGCATCCTGAGAGTTTCTGCTCCAGGTACCTGCCCTGTGGTCTTCACCCAATAAAAGACAAAATCAAATGGCCCCAGTAAACCCAAACAAAACCTCACTGAAATTTAAAAGCTGTGTGGATGAGGCAGCTGGGGACGTGGGTTAGTGGTAGACTTGACAGTGCTGGGGGAACGGTTGAACTTGATGAGCTTAGAGGACTTTCCTAACCTAAACAATTCTGTGATTAAGTGATTCTGCGATTATGAAATCGCATCTCTCCCCAGCACAGTGGGCAAGCAGGGGCAGTGGTGGTTCTGACCCCAGGGAAGGGAGTGGTGAGTGTGGACAGCCCCAGGCTACTGAAGGGATGGGGAAGCCCCAAAGAAGAGGGAGGTGAGGAAACAGCGCAGAGTGACCAGTGCAAGCAAGGGAAGCCTGGTGTGTGGGAGCACTTCAGCCAACACTTCCAAACAACCAGTGGAGCAGAGATATCAGATCCATGGGATACGCAACCAAAAAACACAAGGAATCAATACAACATCCCTCTCACCTGGGCACCTTGGAACCTCCTCTGCTGTAGGCAGGTAAGTGTCATTTTAGCTTTATATTCACTACTTGTTAGGGACGTAGGGAAAGACAAGTTTTACTTTTCCCAATTAAAAGGAAGGGAAAAAAATAAAAGGAAGAAAAGAAGTGGGGAAGGAAATTTTATTTCCAAGCTTCTAAAAGGATCATACAAACCACAGAGAGTAAAAAAAAGCAAATATATATATATAATTGACAGGGTCCTGTTAAGCAATTCTTCACATTATCTAATGGTGATAGGAGATACCATGTAACCATATATGCGTTTCCCCATAATCCTGATCACTGCCAACAGCTCACAAAACTCTTCTCAGACAACATTCCTCCTAGACTGTACAGATTTCTTTTCTCAAAAATAAAGAAGGAAAAAATACAAAGTAATCCAGAAGAAAGAAAAAAAGAAAACTCTCTTAAGCAAGATCTTCCAGGTTGGGCTGGGTGAGAGCCAAGTTTAGCACCGCCTGCATGGCTGTGGGAGCTCCTTCCCAGCCTCTCCATGGCACAGAATTTCCTCCAGCACCTATCACTCCCAACCATCCCACCCATAATGCCCCGTGTTACCCTGCTCCCACCCTGCCCAGGGTCTCATCACTTCAAAGGAGCCCCAACCCTGCCCAGCTGCACCCTCAGCACTGCTCCGCCCTCACACCTGCCCATAAATCCTAACCTCAATCTTTATTATTTAGGACTTCCTAACACCTCTGCCCATCCAGAGGGAGTTAATCCTAGACCTCCACCCCCACCAGCAGCACAGCTTCCAGCTCAGCATACTACTCCAAGTACCCCTGCAGCAGGAATTCCAGCTGCTAGGGATGAGAAGGGATTCATGCTTGGCTTTTCAGGATCTAGCCCCCACATCAGGAAAGCATGGGCCCATGGACAGAATCAACTGCTCCAAACCAGAAAGGACCTCAGGAAATAAAGGCAGAGAAAGCTGAGAGAGAGAAATAGAGCTGGGGCAGGTCTATGTGCTCCAGATTCTTCCTCACCCTGAAATGTCATGGCAGCTTTTGTAGGTTGCCAAAAATTAAACAAAACCTCAGCAGCACCCAGTTCCCCCATTTCACTACCCAACAGTTTCCTTAACACTGAATGTCCAGCTTAAGTGAAATCAACAGATTTAAAAATCCACACAGGTGTCAAAAAAGAGACTTACAAAAATTTGCTTGTTCCTGTTCTTGTGGCAAAACAAACCCCAAATCGAGCCTCAGAGGCAGAGAGCTAAAGGCAACATCTCTTGTAGGGCTGTGCCACCCCCCTTCCAAGGTCCAAGGGGTTCTTTGGATCCCATTCCTACCAGGGAACCGTTGTTGGGGACCTCACAACTCTTGCTGTCTCCAGGTATCCTTCCTCCCAGGGATGCTGCTGCACGCGGCTGATGGAGGATGGCTCAGCCCTGGGCACCCCTACTCCTTCCTCCACAGCTCAAAAGCTAGGCAGGGGATTAACCACACACTGCCTTCCTCCTTCTCCTTCACCTCCTCCTCTGCTACACCCTAAATGGAAAACAGGCAACCACACACACCCCAGTCAGCTGTGTGAAAAAACGTATATATTCAGCACACACTCAGTACAGTATAGCAACAAAAGCTACCATCATTTCCTTAAAAAATCAACAAACCACCAACTTCAAAACAACCAACAAAACTTCCAAATCCTCCCCACCCTACAGCACTGATCCTCTGCCTTCTGGGCCCAACAAGGCACCAGTGGCAAGTGACCCCAGCCCCATGCCATCCCTGCCTGGCAAGGCACAGAGGGTGGCCTCAGATACTGGCAGCATCTCCTGCCTCAGCCTCCAACTCCTCCTGTGGGGTCTGGGGTGCTGAGGGTGCTCCCACCAGAGGGGCTGCGCCAGCAGTTTGCTATGGTGCTCTCCCGTGCAGTTATCTGGGGGACACACACACCAAAGAAAATGGGACAAGCTCTGGCTTACAGAACAGGGAAGTTGCCGCAGCCTCACTAGGGCTGGACACAGCCCTAGGAATGTGCCAGGGAGGAGTGGGGGATTCCATCGCTGATCCTGGCGGCTCCACGCTGGGATCGCTGCAACAGTGTCTCTGCTGCTTTCTGCTGGAGGCGGGGGATGAGGCCGAGGAGAGGGAAGGAGCGGCACAGTGGTGGGGCTGGGAGCTGGCAGGGCCCTTGCCGCTGCACACAGAGGGGAGGTAGATCAGCTTTGGAGACCTCTTGCCTGGGAGGAAGTCTTCATGGACACCAGCTCGGTTCCTGGGGAAAGAAGAGCCTGCTGCAGGGCCCTGAATCCCTGTGCTTGCCTTCTCCCAAGGCAAAGATGTCATGGAGCCTGTTCGTGCCGCTGGAAAGCTCTCAAACTTGTGCAGCAACTTCTCTCAAAACTTTTTAGCCCTGAAACTGCCTCCACAGCTGCTGCAGGCAAAAATCCCGGCAGCTGGGGACAAGCCCACAGGTGACGGCAGTGACGTGCGGGGCAGGAGGGACCCTGGCTCCCTCCTCTTGCCCACCTGGTGGACCCCAACCCTGACCCCAAGCCCTCCTCCTGCTCTGCCACGCCAGTCCTGCTGCCCCCCCCGCCCCGTGCACCGTGGGGATAGCGTGTGTGATGCTCTCCACCCTCCCCCCTCCCCAGATCCCCATCCCCAGCGTCCCCTCTGCTGTTAGTCTTGCTGCTCGTTCATCTCCATGTCTGACACCAGGATGTTCTTCTCGGCAGATTCACTGGGGTTGGAGGTGGTGCGACGGTAGCGAGCGCTCTCAAAGGCGCTGCGCTCCGTGCTCTGTCGGCGCTTGTACAGGAAAACAACGACCCCCAGCACGGTGCACAGTGCCAGCGTCGACAGCACTACTACTGCGATGGCTGTCGTTTTCTCCGGCAGAGCTGCAGGGAGGAAAGGCTGTTGAGAGGCAGACAGATGGCTCCTGTTCCCTCCTCAGCCTGCAAGACAGGCTGGGAGCTGGTGGGGATCCAGCCAGACCTGTGTTTCTGGGCAGGGTCATTTAATCATAGAACGTCCTGAGTTGGAAGGAACCCACAAAGGCCACCAAGTCCAACTCCTGGACCTGCACAGGACACCCCAAGAATCCCACCCTGTGCCTAAGAGTGCTGACCAAACACTTCCTGAGCTCTGGCAGTCAGGATGACCACTGTCCTGGGGAGCCTGCTTCCCCCATGGTGGGTCAGAGCAGGACAGGACTGGAATGAGATTAGCTCAATTGGTTAAGCATGATGCTAATAACACCAAGGTTGTGGATTTGATTTCTGTATGGGTCATTCACCTAAAGAGTTGAATTCAATGATTCTTGATCCTAGCAGGTCCCTTCCAGCTCAGCATATTCTGTGACTCTGCAAATCTGCTTTGGTGGTTTTGGTTTTTTGGTCTGGCAGACCGCCTGGGGCTGCGCAGACTCCCTGTGTCTTTCGTGGTGTGTATGAACATTTAGGAGCTGCCTGGGATGGATCTTTGGGATCCTAGCAGCAGACAAGCTGGACATCTGCCTGACTGACCAGGCAGAGAGGACACAGCATGGAGAGAGTCTGGCAAGTGGCTGGGCAGACACACACCTTCATGGAAGGATGGCTCCTGCTGCTGAGGAGTCCTAAGTCAAGGCCAAAGTTACTTGGGAATGGCATTCCCCACCTGTAAACCCCATTCCTTTGGTTATTTACACAAGACGGGCTGTGGCACAGGCTCCCAGTTCTGCTTTCCAGTCCCATTACTGTGCCCAGGCTGATGGTGCCACTCACCTGCCCTGGAAAAGCTGCTCTCCTCCACTGCAATGGCAACACAGACAGGTGAGTGCATAGCCAAGACACCCTCCCATCTTCCCACCACCACTGGACCCACACCCTGCACTGCTCCCAGTGCTGCACCACATGGGCAATGGGTGATGAATAGCTGGGTGATCCTCTGGCTCTGCTCCATTGCCCCACTGGCCTCATCCTGCCCCAAGGAGCTGACCCAGCCAATGAGACATGCACAGCCCACCACTGAGCCCAGTGGGGACCTGAAGACTCCAACACCAACCCATGCAAGCCCCTGCACTGGAATTACCCAAAACATGTGGTTGGTGCTGCCACTGTGACAGTTCTGCTGTGCAGCACCCTGCCCAGACCCCCAGCTCATCCTACATCAGCCCAGAAGCTTTGGGCAGCAGAGAGGGCCCTACCTCGGGGCATCTTGCAAATGACCCCCATGGTTACGTTTGTGCAGGAGCCTAGACGCCACACGCCGTTGCTGCTCTGGATCCAGTAGCAGCTGTTCTGGCTAAGCATGCTGGGCCCTGTGTCATGCTGGCCCCAGTTGGAGTAGTTCACGGCAGTGTTGTCATGCCAAACCAAGGTGCCACCTGGGAAATGGGAATATTAGGCTTAAGGAGGCTGAAGAGGACACCCCACCTTTGCCCCAGTACAGAAAGTACAAGGAGGTGTGACAGAGCTCTGGGCAACCTGGTCCAGTGGAAGGTGGCCCTGCCCATGGCAGGGGGTGGGACTGGATTGGCTCTTCCAACCCAAACCATCCTGTGATTCTGTGGGGAGGTGTGATGGAGAGGACCAGGGGCTACAGCACACCTTCCTGAATCTGGAGGCTCCAGTGCCTCGAAGAAGGCTTTGGTTTTCCTATCCCACCAAGCCAGAGGAGGACACAAGCAGTATGTCCAGCATGGCCTGAGACACTGGTACGCCTGGTCACACTATGGTATGAGCCCTTCTCACTGGTGCCACCACTAAGGGCTTCCTCTGCTCACCGCAGACTTGGTGAGAATTCATGGAGATGCCTGGGGGAGTATATAAAATCATTTCTTCTTTTGTACCTTTGGGGTTGAAGGTCATGCCCAGCCAGGCTCCCTTGGAAAGGCCCTCATACGCCTGGAGATGCTCCCACACAAAGACATTCTCCATTTCATCCTGGATGGACAACACTGTGCCGCCAACTGCAGAGGGAAGACTGTCATGGAGGAGCCCAGAACTGAGAGGATTGAGTTAGGGAGCAGCAGTCCCCAACAGGACAAAGTTGAGGACCCACCTGTGAACCACATGATTGGGGTACCCTAACACAGAACAGCAAGGAGATGATGGCTGACCAAGGCTCAACAGGGGCACAGGGACAAGGGGGGGTCTGCTGCACCCACAAACATCCTGGGTATCCCACTCTCTTCCATCTCCAAGAATGCATCACCCTTACCACCTCAGCTCCCTCATACCTTTCTGGCACCTCCTCATGGCATCCTTCTGCCCAAGAGTGATCTCCATGTGGAAGGTGTAGCAGTGGTCCCGGAAGGGGATCCAGGATGAGTCCTCTAGCGATTTGGGACAGCTGCCACTGTAGCTCCACTTGTGTGTCCGGGGCTGACCTGGGGAGCACATGGTACATTAAAGGTGTGGTCGGGCACAGGATGTTGGGGTCCCACAGCACACTGGGGCACCCAGACCCACAAGGACATGCTCCAGAAGGTCCCTGGTGGGATGCCATCTCCAACCCTTGGTCACACGCCACCTGGACTACCCCAGGCCACCTGGCCAGCACCTGTTTGGAGCTGGCAGATGCCCCCCTGCAGCTTGGTGTCACAGCCAACTGTGCGCCAGCTCCCGTCCGTGTCCATGTAGGAGCAGCCAGTGATCCGCTGGGGCTCCCCATCCTGCCAGTTTGTGTAGATGAGATTCTCCTCTGTCAGCCATGAGTAGCTCTGGCCTCCCTGGAAGACCACAGGGAGGAGATGCCTGGGGGGCTGCTGTGATCCCTCTGGGGACCCATGCCCCAGGTGCCTGCCCCCTTCCCTCACCTCATCATTGGCCAACCCAATCCAGAGCGGAGCCTGCAGGCTGCTGACAGCCTGCGTGAGGAAGGCCTGGCTGTATGGGTTGGGGATGGTGGCCAGGGTGGCATTGAGGGTCTCGCAGAGCAACAGTGCCTCGTGCCACCTGAGGGGTTTCTGCAGGACGCGGTAAGTGGTATTGTGGTAAAAGAGGGTGCCAGCAGGAGAAGGGGGGAATGGTGGCTGCGCAGGGCTCAGGGATGGGTCTGGAGGAGCAAAGAGACACAGTCAGAGGTCACAGAGAACATTCCTGCATTCCAGGTGGGTCACCCCCTTGTCCATCCCTACCCAGGCCAGGCTGTCCCTGGCAGTATTGTGCTGGTTGCACTTGTCGACATTGTGGTGTAACTGGGGAGGGCGGAGGGACATCCCCAGGAATGACAAGCAGTGACACCCTAGCACCATCCCTATGTGGGAGCTGTCCAGCAGGATGCACGTCCCTGTGGGACACACTGGGCCAGGCTGGTGTGCGCAGGTTTTGGACTGTCTCACAAAAGGCTGGGACCAGGGACCCACCCGCCCAAGTTAAGTCTGTCTCCCCAAGCTAAACCCATTGCCCCAAGCTCCCCAGTTCCACCACAGCATGGGGCACCAGGGTGGCAGTGGCAGATCCCCAGGCAAGAGAGCTGGGGCTGTCCTCTTGTCACCTTCCTACCTATGCTCCGCTGGCAGACATAGCCATGTTTCTCCTCCAGGCAGCTCCGGTCATCCCAGCGTCCCGTGAAGAGGGGGGGTGAGCCATGCCACACCACCACACAGTTGGTCTGCACAGCCAAACCACAAGGTCAGCACTGCCCTTAGCACTGTTGTCCTACACCACTGAGATCCCCATGCCAGAAACCCCCACTCTGCAGGGCTGCATCCTGCACTGCCCTTGGACAGCCACCCCAGCCCACTAAATCCTTCCTTTTTCAAGGCTGGACTTGGCGCTGAGACCTTCCTGGGGGATGGGGGTGCTATGGGGAATCTCCCTCACCGGCTTGTCATGTGGGCTGGAGGAGCTGCAGCCTGAGGGCTCTCCAGGTGCCCAGCTCACGTGCCGCAGCGGCTCCTCCTCCACCCACTGGAACTCCCCCTGGACATCGTGCAGGCCAATCCAGAGGTCAAAGGAGATGTTTGGGAGCATGGATGTGATGAAGGCTGCAAGCAACAGGAGCTGCTGAGGACCACCCCTGGCAGGTAGAACCCTGGTGGGGTGGTCAGGCAGAGGAGACCTACCTTGCTCCAGGGGACTGGCAATGGTGGCCAGGATGGCGCCCTGGTTCTCGCACACCTGCTTCGCCTCTGGCCACTTCACTATCTCACCTTTGTTGTGGCCATTGAAACTGAAACACTGCACAGGCAGGGGTACAGGATGGGCCAGGAGGTGCAGCTGCCCCCACCCTGAGCCCTGCACCCTCCCCACCCAGCCACCCTCTGCAGCCCCATTCTGCCCCAATGGTCCTTCTCCCCTTCACACCCTCACGCCTGCCTCCCCTGCCCGCAACCCCTCTGGCCTTCCCACATCTCTCCTGGCAAACCTGTGCACACACCTCACCTTCCCCATCCCATAGCACATCTCCCAGCATCCCTGTAAATGCATCCCCCAGCACTCCCCACAAAACATGTGCAGGCATCTCCATCCTGCCATTTTCCAGCCACCCCCTCTGTGTCTCCACAGGGCTGGTGGAAGACCAGGAAGAATCACCTCTCCATCTTGCCATCCCCTCTCCCTCCAGCGGTACCTTGCTGAGGAAGGGCAGCCAGCCTTGGGGACAGCCCCCACTCGTGGCAGCAGGTACCGGAGAGAGGGAAGGCTTCACAGTTGTCCCATTGCTCCGCTTGCAGATGTAAGGCAGCGCCGTCATGCACTTCTGGTCCCCCCAGTCCTCTACGGGGAGGGACAGGCTGGGCACAATGCCCCTCTGCACTGGTACCGGTGCCCCAGCCCCTCAGAGCCCCATGCGGAGCCCTGCCCTGCCCTGCCCTCACCTCGGCTGGCTGTCATGTACACACACTTCCTATCCTTGCTGATGGGCCGAGGCCTGCCCGGTGCCCAAGAAACAAAGTTGAGGAGGGACCCATCAGACCACCTGGAACAGCATCAGGAGGAGCACGAGGCTGAACAGTGACTTGGTGAATGGGACCACTTGAATGCCCTAACTGGGAGCATGTCCCACCACTGCCCTCTTGGGTGAAGAACCTCCAGCCCAGCACCCCAGGATGAGACCCCCGAGATGCAGTTGCTGAGTCACAGCACCCTGAGAGGTGGGGACAGTAGTGTAAGGACATGCAGGAACATAGTGGTGTGGGGATGTGATGGGAACCGTAGTGTGGGGACGTCCAGGGATACAGTGGCTATCTGTTACTTACTTGAACCTCCCATCGTTCTCGTAGGTGTACAGCCCAATCCACCAGTGCTGCTCCTGGCCCCTGGAGAACTGCGCGCCCAGAGAGGACATATCAGTGCCCTTCAGGGACTGGAGAGTCTTTGGGGGCAATTGAGACCGCCATGGGGATCAGACACCCTTCCCCAGTTTGCAAAAGCAAGGCAAAAACCATCACTTTGCTAAGCCCCAAACCCACCCTCAGGCATCAGGACCAGCCATCACACAAATCCACCATGACCCCAGCAAAGCCCAGCACCCCCAAATATGGTCCCTCCAGAAAAGGGTGAAAGAAGACAAGGAAGAGCAGCCCACAGGACAGCAGAGCCCACACCCACCGGTGCCCCGGGAAGTTCCTGTTCCCTCGGTACCTTCTTCAGGCTCTGGCCCAGGAAGTGCAGCTCGGCCTCACTGTGCACTGACGTCAGCTCAGCCTGGAACCAGCTGCAGATGCGCTGTGCTTGCAGCCATGTTGACTGGTGTTCAAAGAACTTGTACTCGGCCTCCTGGTACTTCACCCATTCTTTGCTGCCTGCAGGCAGGGACCGGTGTCACACTGAGGCTGACACCCCTGCCGTGGTCACCGTGACCCTTGGTCCCTACCTGTTGGGCTGCTTTGCTTTTGTCCCTCTCCTGCAGTGCAGCTGCAGCAGGGTGCCTGGGTTCCCCTCCCTCCCACAACCCTACCCAGGATGCGTCCTCCTCTGAATAACACTGTGGCAGACAACCACTGAAGGTATCAGGTGGTCTATGCATGACCTGAAGTTGAGTCAGGAGAGATTGAGGCTGGATATCAGGAAAAGGTTCTTCCCCCAGAGGGTGGTCAGGCACTGAACAGGCTCCCCAGGGCAGTAACTACGGCTCCAAGGCTGCCAGAGCTCAAGGAGCATTTGGACAACACTCTCAAGCGCAGGGTGGGATTGTTGGGGTGCAGGGCCAGGAGCTGGACTCAATGGTCCAGGTGGGTCCTGTCCAACTCAGAATATTCTGTGACTGTGTCAAAAGGCTGTGGCTAGCACACCTTGGGTCATGATCTCTGGCTCCTTCACATCGGCACCTGGAGAAAGGGCAAGAAGTTGTCAGTGGGGTGCAGGCTGGTATGCTCCCATAGATGCTTCTCTGCAAACCATCCATGGGCTACAACAGTAGGATGCCCCTCCTGAATTCGCCCAGAAGTGACAGCACCTCTCCCAGTCCCTGAATTAGGAATCACCCTCCTTCCTCCCAAGGATTCCAACATCCCACAGCCCATGCTCCTCCAGGTCAGTCACAGCTGATGGGTTTGGGGACTCCTTTGCCAGTACCTTTTGGCAGTTTGCAGATCCAGTCCAGCTGGGCTTCACACTGCATCGGCATCCACTGCAGGGAGGCCAGATCCAGCACTGCACAGCTCCGGATATCATCATCATCATAGTTACTCCGGTCAAAGTTGTGGTAGAAAAACTGGGGGTTGAGAGAGATGGGCAGTGTTGGGCATTTCCACCAGCACCAGATTTGTCCCTCCCACAACGCAAATGCCCCCTGGACTCACCCCCAGCCCGTCGCTCCACCTCCAGCTCTGGTCCCCAGTGGGGTCCCGCCGGTTCAGGCCAATCCAGAACCAGTGCTGCTCCTGGAGCTCCGGTTCTGACTCCCTATGGGAACCCAGGGAACAGGTGACTACACAACCCGCTTCAAACCAGAGGCATTTATGCTTATATACAAATATATATTTATAATAAGGGCTTTTTCTGTTTGTTTTCAAAGCCTGCCATCCCCACATACCTGAAGGTAGGAACTGGGATAACAGACATGCCGTCTCAGGGCTGGAGCTGCTTTAAACCCAAGCTCCATTCCCAAATTACACTGAACTTCCTGCACATCTCCCACATCAGCCACGCCAACTGATGCACCTTCTGTACACCAGTCTGTACTCAGAGAGATCCATCCATCCATCCATCCATCCATCCATCCATCCATCCATCCATCCATCCATCCATCCATCCATCCATCCATCATCCATCCATCCATCCATCCATCCATCCATCCATCCATCATGTGGTTGCTACGAGCCCACAGGAGGGCTGTGGGCTCGTGGCAAGCACACTCCGGCAGGGAGTGACACACTGATGCTGCCAGCTCTCACCCAAAAATCTTGTTGAGGGTGTTGGTGACAAAATGCTCCTCCTCATAGCTGCCTAGGCTGAGCAGCTGAGCCCCCAGCTCCCGGCAGAATTCCTGTGCAGCGATCCACGTCTTCTTCTCTTGCAGCTTTTCAAAGTTGAATACCTGGGAAAGGAAGAACCCATGGCATGGGGAGTTCTTCAGCAGCAGAACAGAAGCAGAGCTCTGTTCCCACCTGCAGGCAGCCACATCCCAGGGCACAGTGCTGCCATCCAGCCCCAGCCAGGGTTGTGGGGTGCCTCTTGCAAGCACCAAAATATGCCCCTTCACTCCCCTGCACTGGGGAGGCACGTGCATCCCCACACCGACCTGTCCAACCCCCCTTCACCTTGTAGCAGTGATGGAGTTTGGGGTCGGAGCTCCATCCTGGGGGGCAGGTGGCAGTGAGGCCAGGCGTGGGGAAAGGACTGGGCAGTTCAGGATTGACTGGGGTGCCCAAGTTCTGCCGACAGATGTACTTGGCCTTGAAGGTGCTGCAGTTCTTCACCTCCCACAGCCCCATGGAGCTGCCGGTGGCCAGGGCCACGCAGCCACCCTTGTTGTAACCTGGAGCGCTCACGAGAGCAGGGGAGATGCCAGCCTTAGGGTTGGACTGTGCTGGCATCTCCTGGGGCAGTGCCAGCCCTGCCCTGCATGAAGGGGGAGTCCTCATCCCACCCCCATCCCTTACCGGGCTGGTTGCGGTTCCAGTGAGTGTACGTCACCTCATCACCACTCAGCCAGCGGAACGCGCCTGTCTCATTGATGTCCTGCAGAGCTGTCCAAAAATACTCCCCATCCCAGCCGTAGATGAGGCTGCTCACATATGCCTGCTCAAATCTGAAGGGACAGCGAGAGTGGGTGATGCAGTGAGCTGAGACATTGAGCTGACCATGATGCTCAAGCCCTTGGAAGTCACTCCCCACCTTTCAGGGCTTGTTTTGGGGCAAACCCACCACCATTGGCCTGGCACTGACCTGTTGGTGATGGTAACCAGCGTAGAGCTGTATTCAGCGCACGTCTTGCGGGCATCACTGTAGGGGACACGATCCTCGCCCAACCAGAAGCAGGATGGGCTGTGCCACTTCCAGCCCTGGGGATGGGTGACAGGGAACATCCACCACTCCCCACCTGGAGCTCCCCAGAAGGAAGGGAGCAATCCCAGGGCATGAGAGCAACATCCCAAGTTCCCCACCACTGCCTCTGCCTTCTCCTGGGAGGTCTCCTGCCCTCAGCTGCCCCAGCTTGACCCCACTCAGCTTTGAGCTCCAACAAGCCCCTGGCCCCAGAGAACATGGCTACAAGGAAAACAAACACCCAGGCAGCTTCAAAGCTGGGGAAACAGCTCTCCCTGCCAGCATCCAGCCCCGGCTGGGGCACAGGCAGGGGAACACAGTCCTCCTCTTTACACTGCAGGACCGAGTCCAAGATGAGTACCACTGCAGCCAGCTTTAATCCCCTGCTTTGTTGATGTTGGAGTCTCTCTGGGTTTGGAGACACAATAGTGCCTGTTTTTTGCCAGAGCAGGGAGCAGGGTGGCCCTGGGGCTGGCAGCGGTCATGGCAGAGTGGGGAGGGACATGGGGACTCATCTGCAAGAGGGGACACACACCCTTCGCAAGGGTGAAGTGGCTCAGCCAAGGAGCCAAGTGGCCCCAGGCTCAGAGACCCCCTGGAAGGGGAAGCATCCCTAGGGTTCTACTCCCAGGCATTGGAAGGAAGGACAGTGGGGGCAAATGCCATATGCAGTGTCACCAGCACACTGGGGATGGAAGCAGGAGAGCAGCTTTGGGAAATGTAAACAACCACAAATCCCAGTTTTTCCCCCAAGTTCCTGCTCCTACAGCCTTTCTCCAAAGCTGGCAAATCCAGGTACAGACCTATAAGCTGGGTCCCTCTGGAACAGCATGGATACAACTAAGCAGCCAAGAAAGGGGCCTGTCCTGTGACAGTGCAATGTCCCCAGCTGGGTCCCCAACCAGAACCAGCCTCGGTATCCTTAATACCCCAAGGCTGCACTCCCACACACTGAGCACCACAGCAAGTCCCTGTGATCCAAAAGAGGGCCAGGACAGGATTCCCAACCTCCAGCTTCCAATCCCAGTGTCCCCCCACATGCCTCTCCTGATCTGCTTTTCCCATTGCCCAAACCTCTATCTCTCATTTCTTCATTTTTAACACTGTTCCTGAAATAAAGGAGATTTTTAAAGGGGGGAAAAAGCAGCAAGGCCACCATGAAAAACCAGCAGAGTGACTGGACTGTATAGGACCAAATGCCTGAGCAAGATGTGCCTCCTCTCCACCAGCTTCTGCCTCTGGGTGGCAAAAGTCCCCATTGAGAATGAGTAAGTAGAGGAAGGATGGTTCTTGGTTCATTTGTCCCTTGCATTGGTTCATTGGTTCATTCGTCCCTCATAGTTTGTTTCTAAGTGCATCTCTGCTAGGCATCGAGGGCTAGGATAAGACTGTGGCTGGAGAGCCAGGAGGGAGTTAAAGCAGCATAGGGAGTCCTCAGGACTGCTTTGGGGACACACAGATGCGTGGTAGCAGAACTTTGCAAACAAGTGTCTCATCCCCAGCACCTGCAGACACTGGGGCTCTTCCAGCTATGTCTGGCAGCCCCCAGATCTGGCCTGGCATGGCAGTTCTCCTGGCTGCTGTGCTCCCCTGAGCTCTGGCAGAGCCAAGCAGCTGCTGGAAATGGGAGGAGCCCAGCAGCACCTCTGGGAGCTGGCCTGGAGTGGCTGCTTGCTAGTCAGGGCACAAGCACACTGGCCAGCTCTGAAAGGCTGGGAGAGGTTCAAGAGCCACAATGGTGCCAGACTCAGTGCTTGGAGGCTTTGCAGAGAACCACAAAAGCCACTTCCCAGCAAGCGTGGGAACAGGCTGGCTTCAGCCCTGTGCGACAGCTGGGGACACTGAGGCAGGGCACAGGCTGAGTGAGAATCCGCTGGTTTGGTGTCCCCAAAATGCCCATGCCCTGCCTGGAGGAGGCAACCTGCCATCATGTCAAGGCACAGGGCTGGCAGCCACCTCCATCCTGCCAGGCTCCCACGTGCTCCTGTATTTTGGCACAAAGAGAGGCAAGGGGGGAAAAAATGAACATCCCTGTTGGCAGCCAAGGCTGCCTGATGGGGAGAGTCTTGGACAATGTGCACAGATGCATGTGCTTTGTGTCCCAATTTCTTCCCATGGACTCCTCCACCACGGCAGTGAAGGGCTCAGCAGCCTCAGAGTGCTCCAGCTCAGCAACTCTCAGGCACAGACCAGCTGCTCCGGGTGCTGCTCATCGGGGCTCCTCAAAATGGTTTTAGGGAAAGGTCCCCTGAAGCCTCGAGCACCATGCAGAGCCGTGGAGCAGCCAGAACCACTGATGCCCCAGGTGCCCCTCACCTTTCGGCACCCGTGGTCATCCTCCTCCTTCTCCTGGCTCACCCGACCAGGCTTTTTGCAGATGGATGGCAGGGTCTGGTTGCAGGGGCTGTCGTTCCACCTCCCTTCCTGTAGGGTGGGAAGAGGAGTGGCAATGAGCCCGTCTGACAGCCTGGGGAATGCCCCAGCCCCTTCACCCCTACCTTGGGTCCAAAGACTTCCCTTCCCTACACCAAATCCCCAAGGATGATGAGATGGGTTCCTCCCATCCCAATGGCTCAGATGAGCTAGGTTGAAACCAGCTGGAGACACTCCCTGAGGAATGCCTTCCTCAGCAATGAGGATGCTGTGGTGCTCCCTGCAGAGGTGCAGGATAACCCCCCATTGCCTCCAGGTGCTCACTGGTCCCCAGATGGTCACACAGTCCTCCAGGCTGTCACGGAAGTTGTTGGGCTCAAAGGGGTGCCAGTACGTGAACCTCACGGGCGTCCCATCTGACCACTCAAAGTTCATTTGCAGCTTGAGGTCATTTAGGCCAATCCAGAGCTCCTCCACATCTGCCAGGACAGGAAGGGGGGGAGTGAAATTCCCTCCTCTTGGCTGACCCCGTGCAGAGCCCCCAGTGACCTCAGCCCTCACGATGGAACTGGTCTCTGCATCAGCACCTGCCAAAAGCCACTCAGGGCTCAGCTCTGACCTCCTTGTGCCAGCAGGCAGGAGAGGGCAGGACAGGGCAGGGCAGCTCCTGCCTGCAAGGAGGGACCCCCAGAGTGGGAAATACAAGAACATGGACCCCCAAATGGGAAACACAGGGACATTTTCCTGCAGCTTTTAGAGAGGGGGTAGCAGTATGGGAGTAAAAGTCCAGGTGTGCAGGCTCAGGTCCAGTGAACTACTGATTTTCAATCATTCCTTTCCAGCACATCCCAGTCTGCTCCCAGCCTGGGGGCAGCAGTATCTCCTTTCCTTCCTCCACTCTCCTATAGTTCCTTGCTGGCCTCCTCCAGCAAGTCCAGCAGGAATTTTTTTCCCATCTTTTCCTACATTAACCAGCTGAGACTAGAACCATTCTCAGCTGCAGCTGTGTAGTTTTGACTCAGCACTGCAGGCTCTGAGAACAACTTTTACATTTGCTGGATGGAGGATGCACCCAGATTATGGGCTCCTCCAAGGAACACAGCACCTCCCAACCTGGGATCTCTGCTCCCTGTACAAACACAAAGTCAACTCTGCAGCCTCCAGCACATCCAGGGACTTTTCCATGGACCCCATAAAGCAGGAAAGGGGCTGCTGGCACAGCAAGCTCCTCCTTACCTTGCTTGATCTCCTTGGTGACAAATTCTAGTTCAGAGAGGGTGTGGATGCTGACCAGATCACCCCCGCTCCGCAGGCAGGTCTTCTTCGCTTCCTGCCAGCTCTTCTTCTCTCCTACCAGCCGGTAGCAGTTTGACTGGAAGGGCTGCCAGCTGGGCTCGCAGTCCACCTTCACCTCTGACCACGAGTCTGGCAGGACACAAGGCAGCCTGATGGTTCCTGCCCAGCTATCCAGCCCTATCCTTGGCAGGGAAAGGACTGCAGTCCTGCGGGTGTTCAGCAGACCAAGCCAAAGCCGCAGTGGGAAAGCCATGGCCAAAATATAACAGGTGGTGCAAGGTGTGGGAATGGTGGCTTCAGAGCTCCAGGGACAAAACAAAATCCCTTCTGCCTGCAGAGGAATGAGGGCAGAGCAGAGCAGAGAGTATCCCCTCCGCTGGGGACCACGGAAACCTGCTGCTCTCCATCCCTCCCTTACCACCCAACCTGGAATGGCACCAAGCACTTCTTTGAAATGTTCCTTGGGGATGACTTTTCCTATATCTAGGGAGCTCAAGCCCTGCTCTGCACACCTAGGACACCAATAAGCTGAGGACACCATGGGCACCTATATGGGCAGCATCCCCTGACCATTCTGGGGTGGGAGCACACCCCGATGGGTTACAGAGCTGCCCATTCCCAATGCTGGTCATTCCCTGCTCACCCGTCAGGAAGGGGTCAGCCGTGACGTTGGGCTTCTTCTTGCAGACATAGGGGAGGGCAATGCCACAGTCACGGTTCTGCCATCCCCCGGATGACTCAGTGCGAATCACCCCACAGTTCTCCTCACTGGGGTTGTCGGGCTGGTCTGGAGAGTGGGATAAGTAGGGGACAGGCTACTGAGAAGCCAGAACAGAGCCACCAATGCAGCTCTCCCTGCTTCACCAGTAAACACCAGTAAAACCCCTTTTATTTTGTTATTTTGCATGATGAAGACATGACCCCAGTATGCCAAGGATTATTTATAGTGCCTCAATGCACAAGAACCCAAAGGGCCACTGTTTTACCTGGAAATGTCAATAGCAGTCAGGGGGTCAAAGTACCAGACCTGAACTTCTCCCGCCTGTCCTCAAATCTCCTCCAAGGGTATCACTGTATTCCCCCAAGAGCCTTTGGGTGATGGCACCAGGCATGACCAATGTGCCCTCTTCCCTCTGAGTACCCCAGGGTTAGGAATGGGTGTCTGCAGCTGGGGACCATTCCTCACCCACACACTAGCACTAAGCAGGGATGCAGCAACCCACCAAACAAGGAATGTCAATCCCGGTTATCCACAGGGTCAACGAGTGTTTGCAGAGGGTCAATTTTCCCCCTTAGGACCCTGTGTCCCTGATCCAGCTCCACAGATGTCCCAGGCTGTTACACAGGCCCTTGGGGCTCTCTGTCCCCATGCAGCAAGGGGATACCCTGCAGCAGCCCGGGCCACCTCCCTTGCCATGGGTCCATCTCACAGGGCTGTGATCACAGGGTGTTCCTCAGCCCACATCACCACCACAACCTCCCCTGTCTCACCACTCTCCCAGTTGAGGTACTTGAGGGGTGAGTTGTCTGACCACTGCCAGCCTCCATTGATGTCCAGGTCATTCAGCCCAATCCAGAGCGTGGAGCTGTACCCAGTCAACAGACCTGGAGCCAACACAGCCAGAGAGGCAGAATCAGCCCCCCAAGCCCAGCTCAGTCCCCAGCTTGTTACCCCCACAAACCTGGGGCAGGCAGAGCAAACTGGCAGTGGCAATGCCCACAAGTGTCATCAGCTCTGCCCCAGATGAGAAGGGCACAGCCAGGCTGCAAGAATCTCACCATTGATGTAGGTCTGCTCATGGATTTCTGTGATGCTCAGCAGGTTGGCCCCTTGCTGCTCACAGCTATTCCAGGCTTCCTGCCACGACAGTGTTGACTGGAAGTTGAACTGGTAGCAGCTGTTTGTGAGGTGGTCCTTGTCCCAAAAGGTCTCACAGTCATTGCCTGTGGGGATGAGCAGGGTGAGCATCCAACACAGACACAAGAAAATCCCAATAACCCAACAAACCCCAGTAACTTGCTGCTCTGGCACTGCAGACTGCTCGCAGCGGGAGACAAGAAGCCTGGAAGTCCCCAAGAGGGATTGGCATGGGTTTTTTTGCTTTTTCGCATGGGATGTGTCCCCCTACTTACTCTTTATGGGGCAGAAGCCCCACCGCTCGTCCTTGCCATAGTCCTGGGTGGTGGCACACCAGAGGTGCCCATCTTCCCGCCCCGTGCTGGTGCAGTCGTGAAACCACTGGTTGTCGTATTTGAAGGGGATGGTACAGGGCTTCCCATGGGAGTTGCCCTGGATGGTGTAAATCTCTGAGGGAAAAGAGGAGCCCTTGCTTGAGGATGTGTCTATGGGAGCCAGAGGGAGATCTGGGGTGAGGGGTGCAGGTTGGCCCAGTGGGGGGCTATGCGGTGCTCGGAGGCCTCCCACTCCCCATCACCCTCATCCTGCCTGGTCCTGTAGCCCCAGCAAGCTGGGACTGAGCTTCTCAGGCAGGACCACATTGCTGCAGCACCACAGCCTCAGCTCACATTTTGGGGTTGGTTTGGGTTACAGGATAACACTAATGCCCAAGGAGGCGTTACCAGAGTAAGGCATAGAGCACAGATCCTCCTCGGTGCCATACGTCCTCCACTGTGAGCCATGCACCTGGTCCCCCCTGTCCAGGGAGGAATTGCCCAGGCGGGCATCTAGATGCTGTGAGAGCTGCTCCCCGAGCCCACGGCAGCTCCAGTGCATGTTGACTGACTCGCGGTCGCACTCGTAGGTTGCCAAGAGGTGCAGCCCTGCTGTGGCATTGGCCCCATGCCATGACACCCCCAGGCACTGCATGGCCCCCACATTGAAGAGGCGATTTCGGGAGACCCATTTCCACTGCTGGGCTGGGGTACTGGCATTGCAGCCCTTGGCCAGTTGCACCAGCGAGTCCTTGGTCTCCAGGCAGCCCTGAGCGCCCGTGTTGTAGATGAGAAAGACTTTGGAGTCTGGGGAGAGAACAAACGGAAAGGGTGAAAGCATTGCTGGGGAAGATTCAGTATGTGCCATGCATGGCCCTGAGCCCTGACAACATCCTGGCTCTGTGCAAAGCAAGTTTTGGCATGCATCTCTGGGCACAGCACCCAGGATGCTGGGGACCACCACTTCCCTTCAGCACTGACTCAGGGGGGAAGTTTTGCCCCAGCGTTCATTCCAGCTGGTGGGCTCTGGGCAGAGTGACACAGGTGGGTGTCTGTATCCAGTGTGGCATCACCAAGGGTGGCTGTTGGGCACTGGAGTCAGCGCAAAGTGCCCGCCCACTCTAACCGCATCATTAGAGCCATTCAAAACTGACCTGCCACGGGCAGCACTTGGCTGCAGCATTCCCAGGCACTGCAATGATGCCAGTGCTGGAGAAGTCAATGGCTTCTGCACCAGCCATCAGCTCCAGGAAGAGAAAAACAGAGCAGGGAAAGAGCACATCTGTCACTGCTATGTGTGTTTGAGGACCTGCTAAAAGCTGTGGAGCTAACAGGAACTGCTGGGGAACATCTCCCTCCTGTGAAGGAAAACGCCTGTGCAGCCCCAGCCCCAGCACATACAAAATGTCATGTCAGGACCCTTTGGAATCCCAGCCCAGGCATTGGGAGGCAGAAGCCAAGTGAGGGGGATCGCTTCCAGCAGATAGATGTGCAGCTGACAAGGGAGGACAGGCTGAGATCAACGCCATCTCCACACACGTCCCACAGTCCTGCCTGCTGCCCTGGGCCAGCCATGCATCCCCAAGGAAACTCCCTGACCCCCAGCATCACTGGGGGCCACCCCACCACGTGACTTTATCCCAAAACCTGTATAAACCAGTAAATGCCAGATATTATGCTCGGACATGCTGCTCCAGCTGATGTGGCATGTTTAAAAGACACTTTATTTCTTCAAATCAATGTTTCTCAGCTAAAAAGCCACCTCAGGGCTTCTCACTGCCTCTTCTTGCCCCAACACCCCAGCAAGAATCTTCCCAAAGCACCACATCAACACCACCACTTTTGTTGTTCTTTGTTATAAAACATCCTATTTTTTTCCACCACAAACATTCACCAGAAGTCCAAGTGAACTCATGGGCCTCACTAGATTTAGCTTTGGTTTGCTTTGGTTTTTTGCCATTGTATTAATTTTTTGGGCTGAAAAGGTTTTCATTTCCTACTTCCCCACAACCTCACCCTGCCCCAGCTCTGTTGTTACAGGCAGCTCCTGCACATTCAAGCAATAAATATCTTGGCTCACGGAACTTCTCTGTCCTGTGTATCAAAGGGAAAAAGAAGCGGAGGAAGACAGACATCCCCATTTCTTTTGGGAGTTCCAGCATCAACCCAGCTCTGGGTCTGAAATTGTGTCAGAAGCCCCTTCCCCAGCCCGGATGACATTTATTTGATGATGTCAAATAAACAAAAGTGAAGCTTGTTTGCAGGGCTTTGTTTCATTTAAGGGAAACATTTCATTTCACTGAAAATATTTTAAAAATCATGGCAAGTGAGAAAATAAGCAAAGATCTAGACAGGGCTGATTCTGGCTGGCTGAAGCTCAGGTTCCCTAAGCTGGTGTTAGTGTTTCTTCAGCTGGAACTGGCCTGATCCCAACCTGGACAGTGGGACACCAACTCATCTCCCACCAAACACCTTCTCCCCATGCCAGTACCACCCATGCCACACCCAGCCCATGGCTTTCCCCTTCCCACCTACAGTGAGAGCAGTGAAGCCCCTCCAGCACCAGGGCTATGGGGGTCTTTAAGCAGGTTTGGGTGATGTAGTGTTACTGCTGTGATCCACTGGAGAAGGATGAGGTCTCCCTGGGACACACCCTGATGCCACAGTGGCTCCTCTGCAAGGAGCCAAACACCAGTGCTTTGCTCCCTAGAACAGAAAAAGCTGCTCTACCATAAACATCACCACAGGGAGCATCAGCAACAGGATGCCCTTCACTGTTACCTGTGGGCCTTGTCCTGCAAGAAAAAATTAGTATCGGGGTGAAGAAGCCCTGGAGCAGCTCATGAATCGGTGTCAGGTGCCACACTGGGGCTGGCAGCACCATGCAAGGGCCACACTCACCAGTGGCCCTACAGTGGCACCATGTTCAAGGAAGCCATCCAGACTGGAGGGGGCAGGCCCAGGGCCAGCGAAATACAAAATACCATTTTACTCTAAAAAGAGAAGAGCTGGAGGTAGAAAATTATAGGCTATGGGCTTTGGGCAGCCCCTGAATGCTGCAAGCAGCTCAGTCCCTTGGCTCAAAGAAGGCAGGAGAGGCCACGCAGTGTGTGTCCCCATGGAGGAATGGGAAAGATCCAGCACCAGCTCAGCTCTGGCACCCCCCCAGCTCTTCCAGCTGCAAAACTGCTCACTATGCACTGCTGGGGAGGAGCTGGGGGACAACCCGCATGAGCTCAACACAAGGCAGCAAAGCTGTGCTTCACCAAAAATACACCTTTCTCTCCTTACTTCTATGGAATTTGTGGTTGACTGGGTCCATGGTGTCCATGACATTGGACAGTGGTGGTGCTTGGATAAGTTCCTGGGCAGTGGAAGGAGCATTCAGCATTCCTGACCCCAGAATAGATGTGTAGTTGGATGGGAGAAGGCAACTTTGGATCAATGAATCCCTTTTCCCAAGCTGGTATTCTGCAGAGCAAACCCAATCCTTGCAGGTGGTGGCTCCAGAGGAGCATCCCACAGGGACTGGGAATGTCCCCGTCCCTTCCAGGGCCCACTCTCCTGCACTGCCCTCAGTAGCCATGGCACAGCTATGGCTGACTCTTTTCAGAGATGTTCCTCAGGTTTTGGTGCCCACCTGTGGACCTGAAATCACACAAGCAGAGCTTTCCAAATGCCCCCCAGTTATACCCACCCAGGGCAACACCTGCAGATCCTTCCCAAAGAGGAGCTGTCCTCTGGCACAGGACAAAGAGCACTGGAAAATGCAATCCGGTTGGATGCTCTGCCTGGAATCACCAATATTAAACCAGGCCTGGGATTGGCACGCTCTGTCTCTCCCTCATTCATCCTCCCTCTTTTGAGCAGGGCCAGCTTGGAGCAGCTCTGACCCGCCACATCCTGGTCCTCCTCCTCTGCGGAGGACTTGTGAAAGCAAAGCAAAATCCCATACACTTCCATCAAGGATGGTGTCCTGTTCCAGCCATGCAGCCACTAGGATGCTGCCTTCAGCCTACTAGTGGGATCATGGAAAGCAGCTGGTGCTACAAGGCAGAGTGTGATGGTGGGGATGGGGGGAACTGGGACTGAAAGCAGGACACTAGCTCTGCCAGCAGAAACACTCTCCTCTCCCATGTGGGAAATACTTGGATGCTCATGCCCGAGCACTGCATGAGGAATTGGTCTTGGCACTTGTTCAGTGGCTGGACACTGCAGGAATGGAGAAGCTGCCATCTTTTGAGGCAGCCCTTAAGGGAGCTTTTACACCCTGTGCTGGCTCCAGGTTATTTTTCTTAATCAAAAAAAGCAAGTTCTTGGCCAGCAGGAAGCCTGAACTGAAGGAACTCAGCTCAACCCTTCCCACAACAGCTTTACCACCCCTAAGCAAATACGGAAAACTTCACAACCAGCATTTCAGGGACTGTGGGCAGCACAGGATGAGAGAGGCCACAGGGACAGTAGACAGAGAAAGCTCTGCAGCACAATATGGAGGGGCATTCTCGGCACCACCCAGCCCCAAGCACATTCCAGCTCAGCCACCCACAACAGGACAACCAGAGCATCCCTACTCCATTGCATTTGTCACCCTCCCATCACCAGCAACAAATGCAAGGGAGCAAATTCAAGAAAGAACTGAAGCTACATCTGGACCCCGGTCCCAGTTTTCCTGGACTGGAGCAGCTCCAGGGCTCTGGCTGCAATTACAACTGAAAGCAAATGCTGTCTCCAACATGTCAGTGCTGTGAGGCTCTGATACCACATCCCTGGCAGCCCCTGTTACCTCTTTGGCTCCTCTGTGAGGGTGATCATGGCATCATGTGATGCCAGAGCCTCTCGCAAACCTCTGGAACTCAGCCCTGCCCTGCAGCCGCCCTGGGAAAGGTGCTCCCTGCCCTTGTTCTCACTCAAGGTTCCCCTTTATGTGGGATACCCCAAAAAACACAGCTCTGTCGCTGGTGCAGGAGGCTGAGCATGCCTGGAGCCACAGGGACGGACCCCTCTTGGATGTTCCTGTGCTGCAGACACACCATGGGTATGATTTGCTCCAAACCAGCCAGTAAAGGCAGCAAAGCCTTGAAGCCCACAAGGTGCCCCAGCCATGCCAGCAAACAGAGCTCCATTGGCACTCCAAGACTCATGAGCTCCCTCAGGGGCTGCAGCCCCCTGTGCTAACTAACACCTTCATTTGGATTTGTGAGCCCAGGAAGCTGGGAGCTCCCAACAGCAGAGCTAGAGCATCCCTGCTGCCAGCGATCACATGACATGAGAGCATTCCCAGCCTGTGGGAGGGATCTCATGGCTCCACATCCCCCCACCACTGCTTTTGGCATCGGTAACTCCATGCAACTATTAGAGAGGAACTTCGGACTGAAAAAAATAAAAGGGAAGGAAATGCAGCCATTCCGGCAGGCCCAGGACACGTCTGGCTCAGGAAGGGCATCGGTCCCATCTGCTCCAGAGCTGAGAGGAGACACAACCCCCACCCCGGATGCTCCTAAATTAGTGGTCTGCAGCAAATGAGCAATGATGCCCAACATCCCAGAGACTCACCCAGCACAGCATAACCCTGAGGCTCGGCTGAGGGCAGACTTGCCAGAAGCAGCTTTGTGTGCTCCAAGCAAGCTTCAGAATGAAAGAGGGTTGTGGCTGTTTTGCTTTTTAAAAACAGACCTCAGGGAGTTAAGGACCTCTTGCTACAAAGAAGAAAGTGAAGCTTCTGACAGTCTGGTTGGGAGTATGGAGCAGCTCGATGTGTACTTGGAGCTGAGAAACTCCTCTTGGCTGGTCCAGCAGTCAGAGAGAAGCTGCTGTTTATACGGTGGGAGCTGTATGAGATGAGCTCCTTACTTGGCTGCATGACGATGATGGCTACCTACCACCCTGCTCACTCCTGCTGTGTCATAAAGGTTTTGGAAGGGGGCCACATACTTCACTTCAGCCTCTCTGCAGACATTAAGAAGCTCATTCTCCCAGCATCCTGCCTGGGACACAGATGAATGAATGCATTCCAGACGGGATGCTTGTCCCTTGGCAGCCCAAGGGCCTCACCACAGCAGTGGCCACAAAGGAGACAAGAGCCTCAGAATCTGCCCTTCTGTACCCAGCAAAGGATAGAAGGATGGAAAATTTCCCCAGTTTCTCCCTAGACTTGGCCCAGGCTCCAGCCCTGCAGCAGCTGCCTTCATCCAGAGGTTCTGACTCCCCAGGAATGCAGGGACATGAAGGCAGCAGCATCCACTGAATGGGCTCCAGTTAGGATGGAGGAGCACAATGGACCCACCAAGAGCACAATGGGAGAGGCAAAGGCTCCCTCCCAGGACACGGTGGCCAAACACTCGCCCTTGAGCACTGCTGTGGCCCCAGATCCTCCGACTGTTCCCCATTCCCATCATCACCCCAGACCCCCTGGCCAGCAAACTGGCCAGTGGTGTGGTGTGACGTGCAGGACAGCCCTGACATGTCCTCGTAGATAAGGTGCTTCCAGCACAGTTGGCTGAAGACTATCAAATTTTTCAAAACTATTAAAGAAACTCCTCTCAAAATTATGAAAGATCCATAGATTTCTCCTCCCTTGTTTCTCCAGTACTACTCCTAATGTTACTTCCCTGAGCAGTGGTATCACTGTCTCTGGACAGGGACCCCCTCTATTCACCAAACCCAAGAACATTCACACTACCAGGGACAGCCTCTGGTATCCCACATATATATATAAATTTTTGTTTTGTTTTATTTTATTAAAATGATACTTACCATGAAACTTCCCACTGGGTGCCCTTCACCTGCATCCTGCCCAGCACTCCCAGACCAGGCATTACTGGGGTAATGGGGCCTTTACTACAGAGCGCCAAGTTGCTGTGTCTGGATTCAGGTGGAGGAATGGGAAGAGCTCAATCTGTCCATTCCACCTCTGCACCATCCTGCAAACAAGGCTGTTTTACATGGAAAATCTCATATATGTCCCTATTGTGACAGCACAAAGTGCAGTGCAGGACTGAGCAGTGGGATGGAGATGATATTGGAAAATACCCTGCACCCCCTGAAACAGCCAAACCTTTGCTCCCAGACTAAAGAGTGCTCCCAGGAATTTGCAAGTCAATCCACTAATCATTTTCTAATCCTTAAGAAATTACAGATGGGTTCTTTAAGAACAAAAGCATCTGTGTGGATCTCTTTTGGGCTCCAAGCAATCTTAGGAATGAGAAAAATGTTGATGCTCTGCGAGCTGTGCACAGTTCAGATTAATTAAAATCCTGCTCCTCACTGCACGTGAAGAACCAAATTTTACAAATTGCTTAAACAACCCTTCAGGAAATGCTGGCTTAGGCTGGGCTGGAGTGGGTGCGAGGGCAGCCACCACTCCCCCTCCCAACCCAAGATCCAGCAGCATTCATGGAGCTGAGCAGGGCATTATGATCCAGTGTGTAACACTAAGACCTCTGACAGAGCTGGACCAAAGCCTTCCCCTCCCTGCTCCAAGCACCCACTGAAGCAAAGAGACCAGCCTCTTGTGATGGATTTATCAGCTGGAAAAAATGATTTAGTACAGAGGGATGATAACACCCTCAGCACACATTTGCTTTGATTTTGGGGCAAAATGTTTCCTTGGCAAATACTTAAGGAAGTAATACTTAAGGAAATAATGGAAAATACTTAAGGAAGTAATGAGAAAAAGAAACAAGGAAGAGTGCCTCTGCCTCCAGGGCAGGCAAAATCCATCCAGAGAGAAAGTGAAACCAGAGAGAAAAATCTGCAACGTGGCTTTAACCATCACCAAGATCTCAACACCTGAAAATGTCTTTGCACATGCTGGCAAGGAGCACCTCCCCATGGGAAACCTCCTGGGGTCCCCACACCAGCTGAGTGGCTTTAGGGGAAGTGGACAGTTTTGCATGCAAGGTTAAATTAAATCTCTTTTCACTTTTGTCATTCTTGCACAAGCACCATTCCCAACCCTGCTGCCACATCCCAGTGGCTGCTGTGGCAGCAGATGGTGGAGAGGTGAGGTCTCCACTGTCCCTTGTGCCCTACCAGGCTCCAGCAGGAAAGCTATCACCTCTGACGCCTTTTCCTGCTCCCAAACAGTCTGAAAAAGATCGAGATCCAATTTCTTGGGGCTGCATTTGCCATGAAACAAACTATTTCCATTAGGATGGGGAAAATTTGGGCGGGGGGGAATTCATGCAGAGGCTGCTCTGTTTGCTCTACAGGCTGTAAATTCTTTCCAGGTCTCTTCTGTGTTCTCTCTTGCCCCACAGCTGACATGGCAGGACCTACACTGAGCACTGGATAGGTGAGAAGTACATCCAGCATCAAGTCCTGGCATTGAGACAAGGACCTTGTCCTGCCTGCAGCCATGGTAGGATGGGAGCTGCTGCCTCAGTTTCCCTGGGAAGGCATGTGGGTGCCCACATGGTGCTGCACAGATGGGTCAGCTGAAGGAGATAACCCAGCAAGGAGCCCCAAACCTCCTGCCAAGAGCTCTGCTCCACCTTTCTGGCTGTCCCAGAGATGAGGGTTTGGCACAAACTTCTCAAGGAAGCAAGAGCTCCCCAAGGGAATCAGTGCCTGTCTGCTGGGCTGGTGCCCACTGAAAGTGTCCTTGGGAACAAGGAACTCTTGGGACTACTCCATCCTGATCCCAAACTCCCAGTAAGGATCCTGTCTGAGCTGCAATCCAGCCTGGCGCTGGGGGATCCTGGATGTGGCACCTCCACTGGCGCCATCCTCTGCCCCCTTCATCCACCAGGTCCGAAGCAGAACTGATGCAGAGCAGGAGCAGCTGAAAGTGGGGATGGGGAGGTGAAAGAGCTGAGGGTGCTCAGTGCTCAGCACCAGCAAGGCACGAGTGACACAGCCCTGCGGGCTGGCGGCCGCTGAAAGCTGCCTTGTTCCTCGCCCAGGCCTGGCATGGGGTCGGCTGCCACCCCTCCCGCCCCACAGCTGGGACAGAGGTGCCTCTGTCCTCGGAACTGCCAGATCTGGATCCCACTGACGTTTTTTGGGATGAAACTGCCAGAATCGGCCTGTAAAGGTAGCAAAACCTTGCTGAAATGAAATAACCCCCTTAAAGCCCACAGAAGGAGGAATTCACGGCCCTCAAGCAAATTATGGGGAGGTCTAACAGGAATTCAGATGTGGAAAGTCCAGCTGAGATGTCTACAAACAGCAGCAAGCCCTGATCACTCTTCCAAATGCCCCAGGGTACAGGGGTCTCCTTTCCCATTGCTTCCTACTTTCTTTATCTCCCATCCAAGCAGTTTCTCCTCTGATCCCAGAACGATCCCTTGCTTGGCATGGGATTGCTGCCCACTGTCATCATGTCCATGACCCCATGTCTGCCCCTTGAGCAAGGTGGCTCAGCCCTAGCCACTGTGATACTGGGGGGAGAGGGGAAAGCAAGGGGGTAAGAGTAGATGGGGGAGGGGACCAGTATGTTCCTATGCTGCCACTTCCAAATCTGCTTTGGATTTGCTAAATGTGCTCTGATAAAATAGGCCAAGGGCTTACAGTTGTTACTTTCAGGCAAAAGTAGCCAATTTTGCTTTCTTTTCAAACCTTAAAATTTTATCAATACGGCCAAAATAATTCAAGGAAGCCCCAAAAGCAGTTCCTTAGTTCTAGGCTAGACTGTCCTGGGACAAAAAGGGTCTCAAACGGCAATTTCAGGGGCCGTGCAGAGGAGCCTCCAGTGTCTGGCTCATGGTGCCTTCAGAAGGTTAAAAAAAGATAAAATACAACTCGTTGACTTTATTGTGAGGAGTTACTAGGAAAAAAAAAGTTTGCAAATACGTACTCGGGCCCCGATCCCGCGGGGGCACTTTTTCTTAAGATTAACACGTCGGGAGAGGGGAGCGGGTCAGGATGGGAGAGGGCGGCAAGCTCCAACAAACTCCTTCGGCCCCTTCCCGACCTCCCGCTCCGCGAACTGCCCTCCCCGGAGAGACAAAGGGCCGTAGTGGGGCTGCGGAGCGCAGCGGGCCAGCGGCCGCCCCCCGGCCCTGGAGCTCCCGTGGCCCCCGCTCCGCCGCCGCGGAAGCGTTTCCGCCGGCCTCGGCCAGCGCTGCGTGGCCGCTCGGCGTGGGGAGTTAAACTCAAGAGTGATAAAAGGGAGTGAAAACGCGGCGGGACGGAAAAAAAAACACAGCGCGACCGAACTGGAGAAAACAAAACGGGCGGAAGGCACCACGACCGGAGAGGGATGGAGTAAAACAAACTGTAGTAAAAGCAAATAAAACCTTCCGCGAGGAAAGAAGGGGAGGGGGGGAAAATGTTACAAAATAAAATAAGAAAAAAACCCGAAGCGTGCGCGCCGGGCTCAGACACTGCGTCAGCAGACCGGGGCCCAGCCCAGCGGCAGCGAGAGAGCGGGGCGCGGCCCGAGCCCCGGGGGGCTCCGCCCGCTACAGCGCATCGCTGGGGCGGGGGGTCCGGGGCTGAAGCGGGGGAGTGGCAGAAGCGAAGGCCAGCCTGGCCAGGGCATCCCTGCAGACGCCCGGGGATGGCTCCCCCAGCAGCGTACCCACAGCCCTCTCCACACCCCGGGTAGTCGCGATGCCCCGGTACGGGGCGGAGGGTGTGGGGGAGATGCCCGCGGTGCCGCCAGTCCCGCGTCGGGTCCCGCTGCGGGTCCTCAGCGTGGGAGCCCACCTCGCCGGGGAGAGCAGCCACGGGCTGCCGTGAACTCCCACCACACGTCGCCGCTTGCACCTCTGGGTGCCAGGCAGAGTTATCTCATCCCAAGCATAGCCAGCCCAGCTGGATCCTCCTCTATCCATACCTGTGGAACAGGGCTAGTCAGCTCCCTGTCCAACTGTGGATGCTGAAGTTGGACACAGCTCACTGCACCTTCCACCACACGCCCAGTCCCTCCAGCTGTGGGATGCTGGTGCAGCTCTCCAGCTTCTGGTGTTCTGCTGATGGCATGAGACAAAGAACATACACAATATCCAATGTAGGTATATCCCCCATCCAGGAGCTGAACATAAAAGGCTTTTAAAAACATTTAAAGAACTTTTAAACTTTTATTTTCACATCTCCACTCCAGCAGGGCTGCCCATGGCCCCAAAAGCCACCCAAAGAAGGCAGTATATATGGAAAACACTGGAAGTTGGCATATTCCTGGCTTTCTACATCCATTTGGTGCATTTGGGTGATGCTTATGGTGCCCATTTTTGTGGGAGCATTCCTGAGGGTGTGGAGGCCTCACCTCCTCGAACTCTCCTGGGATTTGAGCAGTGCAGGGAGGGTCAGTCAGTCCTTGACACGTAGACTCTGCCATACATTTTCAGGGAAGGTGATGCTTTTGATGAGACCAAGCTGATGGCAGAGCTCCCTTGAGCAGGGAGCAGAATCTGGCCTGAGATGGCACAAACCCCTGAGGGGGTGAGGAACGGGCATGAGCCAGCCATGGTTTGGTTGTTCTTCAGAAAATAAAACAATCTGTTGTTTCCCAGCAAGGTAGGAAGGACCTCTGGNAAGCCCATCAGCATCTGGGCTGTTGGTTTTTCTAAAGCAGGGATTATTTTTTAATTGCAGCAGCACTGAGAGAAAGGCCTTGCGGGCCTCCATGGCTGCCACAGGAAACAAGCATGACAGCCCAGAGGAGAGGAAGGAATCATCCAGAGTCTCTCTCCTATCCCAAAAACTTGGAGACCACTCCAGGGTGATGCCACCCACTGAGACACCAGTGGCTGGACATCATGGGACTGTGAAGTCCCGTGAGTGGGACCCTCCACGCATCCTGGACAAACCTGACATCTCTTTCAAGGGGATGTTCCGAAAGAAGGAACATAGCAGAGCAAAAAGGCTTTAGATCCCATGGAGCATTGCTGCTTCCTGGCCTGGTTCAGGCCTGTATCTTGGAGGCCCCTATGCTGCATGTGATTAGCATATAGTTAGCACTTCTTAATTAATTTCTTCAACACAGGCCAACACCTGTAGCTCCTTTCCTACTCTCCTCCTAATACGGTTTAGTACCAGTTGAGTTGCTACTTGACAGAGTGGATCGGGAGGAAATATGTTTTTCCCTTGGGGTGTTTCCAGGCTGTCTGACCCCTGTGGCCCTAATGAGTTCCTGCCAGACAAGGACAAGCGGACATGGCTGTATGCAGGGGATGGCTGACTGCACCTCTGGCCACAGTCTCAGGAGAGCTCCTTGCCTGGGGAGATTGATTGGGAGCAATGGACTCATCCCAAGATTACCCAGAACTTGGGATATTCGGTGTCAGTAGCTGATTCCCACAGCTGAACAATCTGTATCTATAATTTAATTGGAAAAATTAATTCTGGATTTTGGCCAAAGCAATATCCCATGTAGGGAGTGGTCATAGTGGAGGGACTGCTGTGGAATGGGGTGACACAGCATTGGCTTGAGTGAAAGTCATCCTGCAGAAGGTTTGAAAAACATTTCTGGAGATAGATCCAAGCTACTTGCCTGCTTTTGGCTGGAGGTCTGACCTGGTCAAGAGCACTTTGGAGAAAACAGGTCAGTCAGGATGCTCAGCAGGTTGCAAAATATGTCACCAATGTGGAGTGGGACCCAGCCATAGGGGTGGGGGAGAAACCTCAGATTTGGAAATGGATGCTCAGTGGCAGTGAGGCACACCATGACTTACTAAGTTTGGGGCTGCCATGGGGCACGTTTGGTGTTTGCTTGTGCCAGAGGCATTAGAGGAAATGATCTGGGGACTTGTGGACAGCATCTGTAGCCTTCAGATTTTCTGAAGGAAGGGTCTGGCCACTTCTGAGGACTGGCAGATTGTAAGGGTCTATTTATTGTATGACCAGGGAGAGAGCATGTCCTGTTATGCTGCACTCTTCCAAGGGTGTTCCCCCCAGCCCATGGCTCTCTGCAGGACTGAGGGCTCCAGGAGAGCAAAGCCCTGCCTGTGGGCAGAAGCTGTTGGAGGACTCTGGTGTCAGGGGCTTTGCTTTGCTGGGGACCAGCAGCACCTGCCAGGTTCTGCCAAGAGCTCAGCACTGTCTCGGCCTCATCCTGGCCTCAAATAGGACTCGTTGAGCCAAGATCAACACCCACCTGGCAGGCACTGTGCACTGAGGTCATTGCTTGGGGAAGAGGCCGTCTTGGCGTCTGCTGGCTCCTTCTCCCTCATGCCGGCGGCAGCAGCAGCAGGGAATGGCCACGTCACTCTGTTGGAGACAGGAAGGAACAGCCAGTCCAGCTCCCTCTCCAAGCTCCAAGCTTTGCATTGCAGGCAGTGAGGGTGATTGGTATCCTCTCGCTTGGATGTGAGGTTTGGTGAAAAACCCCATGGGGGTACAGCAAGGGACTCATCCCCAAGCTTTGCATTTGCACCCTTCCCTTTGGGGAGAAGCCTGGGAACACCATGTTGGGGCTCAGCTCTTGCACAGCCCCAGGCATGTTGGCTGTCATTGGGGCCCCATACTGATGCTCCTAAGGGTGGTTTTCTCATTCTGGTTCAACACTGCAAGAGTGGTCTCGCTGCTGGTGGCTGAGGCTCCACCAAGCAGGGAGTGTCGGGAGGATCCTCCTGTTTTCGTCCCATGCTCCTCCCCCAGGAGCTGAAATACAATGTTTTGGATCAGCCCCCTTGACACTCAGCTGCGGGTAGAGGGATCCTGGCCAAAATGAAGGGCCCTTTTCCTGCCTCCAGGCCAAGCGTCTGTTTGGCTCTTGCAAGGAGCAGATGGAACTTTGCCAGGGTCCCTTAACGTGCTTGGTCAGCCCCATTCCCCCTGACCTCCTTCCCAACTTTGCTATCTCCCAGCACTGTGAAGGGGGTCCCTTTGTGGGCGCCTCACATGGCAGCTCTCAGAGCTCTTTGCTGCTCTGTCTTCTGCAGCCCTGAAAAGTCAGGCAAGTTCAAGCTGCAAATAATTTATTAAAACCAGATGTGCTCACTTGGAGCTGCCATGAGGAATTTCAGGGCACTCCAGCCTTGTGAAGACCAGTGCCGAAATCCTGGCCTTCCGCTGCGGGGGCGAGACAAAGTTGGGGGCTGCCCAAGGAGAAGTTCTTCCTTCTGAGCCTGTTGCCTCTCCTTCCTGCCTGGCGTCTCCTGGAGGGCTCTGGAAAGGGGCAGAGAGAGAATTCCAGCCATTTACAAGAAATTTGCGTTTTAGAAAAACGCTTGCTCTGCATGACTGAAGAGCAAATTGGCAGAACTCGGCTGCAGAGTGGGGAGGGAAAGCAGCTGGAGAGTAGTGGAGGACAGCACATCCTGAACGGCATCTTCCTCCTGCCAGAAGTGGGTATGGGACCACAGAGCAGAGATCTCACCCTGTTTTCGGGTGCTTTCCAGCAAGAGCAGCATGGTCCATTTGGCCCCGAGTGCTTCATTTCCACCTCTGCCACTGCCTTACCTCATAGCCACGGGCACGTCCCCTTCCACTTCCATCCCTCACCAGTTTAGCCTGGAGGGGTCTTGGCATCAATCCCAGCCACTCTCTTGGGTTTGGGAGCGAGTGCGTGGATTTTCAGGATTAGTGGGAGCTGGGATGAGCCAATGCCAAACAAAGCAGGTTTGGAGTCGTGATCCTGATGCAGAGCTGAGCCGAGAGCAAGGCAGTTGCCAATAGGACAGCGCATGCTCGTGGCTCCTATGCAGCCGGCACCTTCAGTCAGGAGAGGACAGAGCTGAGCAGAGCTCTGGATTTTTTCTTCCCCTGAATGCAAACCAGAGCCGATTACCTTATAACTTTGCTGCTGGTGTCCCCCCTAGGTGGGAATGGGAGATCTGGCCTGAACATGAGGTGGAATCTCCCTGTCTTCATCCTGCTGCTGCTCACAGCATCCCTGCATTTTTATCTTCATTCCCACATTTTTATCTCCAATCTTGTATTTTAACTCCATTTAGACCACGGCACTGCTCTGCACCATCCCTGCAGCCTAAGCAACAGATGATGGGAAAGCAGTTCCTGACCAGGGCTGCTTGGCGGCTGGTGAGGATCATCCCACACTGACATGGCAGATGGTGAATAACCTCTATTTTCAGGCTTTCCTGAATCAGCTTGAAGCATTTCAGCCACCCCTTCACTGAGTGTGTTTGGAAATGAGTAGCAACAGAGTGAGTGAAACACAAGCTCCAGCTGAAGGTGGAGGGAGAAGAAAGACTACAGCAACCCATCCCAGGAGGAAACGCAGGCTGAGAGCACAGAGGAGCAGGGAAGAGCACACCAAACTGGTGGTAGCATGCAGCTCCTCACCATCAGCACATGCCAGCGGCTTCTCCTGGCCTTCACACCCCCATGCAGCTAAAGCATGGAATGCAAGCGTGTCTCAGGTCCGCTCCCAGAATGGACAATAGTGTCCTTGTGGCCAAGAGGCTGCTCCTGGGTGTGAATGTAGCGAGGGGAGGCCAAGCTGCTCTGTGTTTGTTTGGCCTTTTGCCCCCACCCAGGGTGCTGGCCAGGGGGGCACCCAGCTGCCCCTGAGGGCAGCACTGGGGCCAGGGAGAAGCAGAGACCACAGGGACAGCCATGTGCAGCTGTGGAAAATCAGTGTCTCAGTGCGAAGATGCATGTAGCAAAGGTTAGGTCCAGGCTGGGTGGGAGTCAGGGTTGTGCCGAATTATGCTCCCACACACTCCAGTCTCCTGTTCTCTTCCAAGCTGAGAGTAGGAAGGTTTAGGTTAAGGCTGCTTGACCCAAGCTTGTGTAGCACCCAGAAAACATCCTCCAGCAGCAGACCCCAGGCAGACACTGGTAGCGGTTGCAAAGCTCATATTGTGGGTTTGCCAGGTCACAAAATAAACGGGAACTGCTAAATAAACATACAGTAGAGGGAAGCTCATTTATAGCATGACTCCCAACTGTGAATATAGAAGGCGAAGCATCTAGCGAGGCAGCCCCTTGGTGAATCTTGATCCTGTCCCTCCATGTGTGGGCACCCACCTGCCCACTGCAGGACAATGATGATGCTGCTGATGCTACTGAAGCACCATTGCTGCCTCTCCTGGCCCAAATCTGTGTCACATCATCTGAACCGGAACAGGGGTCTGAAAAATGGTCAATTGCAGCAGCAGGGAGGGAGCCAAGCTCACTCAGTTTCACTTGCACTCAATGAGTTTGACTTCAGGCGCAGTGAAGGTCAGGTAAGGTTTGCAGAGTAACCTGGGGCCTGGTGACTGTTAGCGTGAGGAAGCAGCTCTGGAGGCAGGTTATGGCCCTGGCTCCTGGGGGATGCCTGGGGATGGCCAGCACAGTAGCCCCATATGCCTGTGGAGGAGCTGGATGTGCCAAGGGCCCCAGCGCTCCCCACTCCAGATACAGACTCAACATCTTCAGGTGCCAAGGTCCTTTTTAATTTTCTGTTGTGTATTTTTGTAAAGCTGACAAAGCCCAGCCCCAGGAAATTAAAGGAGCTGAGTTTCATCACTGCTTAGTGTGGTTATTGTGAGTGACTGAGAGGGGAGACTTGGGTGTCCATTGGCTGGGGAGTGGATGGGGGATTGTGACTCACAGATTTTCATCAACAGAAAAGGTGGTGTTTTATGTCCTCATCATATATGGTTTCTAAAGGCAGCTGCTATTCTACAGGAAATGAGGGACAAACCCACCTCAGCTTTCTAATTTATGTTCCAGGACAAGATCAACAACAGTAATTAAGTGACTCCGTAATTTTCAGTGAGTCTCCCTCTGATGCAAATCTCACTGCTCTGAGCTATGGAATACACCTTTCCTCCATCCTTCCTCCATCCTGTCCTGTGTCACCTCTCTGCAGCCACTGCAAGTGAGCTCATGCCAATGCCAAGAGCAGAAAAACAGTAAAAGCCAAGCAAATCAGTTTCTTAAAACTTATTTTAATATCCATGTCTCATCTGTTGGGTAGAGCCAAAACAGTCTGGCCTGGTTTAAGTTACAAATTCTTCATACACTTTAAGTAAATGAACAGTGTGGCAACAGGGTCTGTTATTGGAAGTGAAACCCATCTTAACAAGGGAAGTGTTGCAGCCAGAATTCTACCAGGGTTCTTCCTTGCTATCAGCCCCAAAAGGCCATCACTGTCCCCTGGCCCTGGATGGGTGTCGCACAGCAGGAATAAATGCTTCTGACACAAAACTAATCACACCCACAGAGATGCACACACTGGATGGCCAAGAAACAATGGGACCAGGATAGAAAAAACCCTTTTAGAATTCTCCCCGATGTGGACAGATACCAAATCACCAGTTTTGGCAAATGGGATGAAGAACCAACCCTGATTTCTCCTAACAGAGGCTGAATAAACATGTTGAAACTGCTTGCTGGACAATTAACTTCTGGCTTAGAGCAGCAGACATGGAAAGGGCTAAGAGAGGATGGCTGAGAATTTAAAGATGCAGTATTTCTGTTCTTCATATAAAGCACTACAGCAGTTTAGACACCACCTTAAATGCAGCTGCAAGGGAGTAAATCTAATTAAAAGCCCAAGAGTCACTACAAAAATAGTAAGAAAAATCAAAGCAGCAGAGTTCTCCACTTCCCTGGCCTGTTGCTTAATTCCAAAAGACTGCTCCATTTCTCAGTTAACAAGTTCCTGATCAGGTTCAAGCACAGTATTTGCAGATGATGGCTTACAATAAGGCGGACAAGTGGCAGTTCTGAGTGCATGATGGAGAACAGCACTTGCCAGGAGATGCCACTGGGGTAACAGAGCCACCCAAAACCAGCCCACAGGCTGGCACAGCTGTGGATACAGTCCTGGAGCTGTCCCACAAAGAAGCACCCAGCCCACAGTGGTCCAGGGACTGGGTTGGGAAGTGCACAGAGTGTTTTGGTTTTTAACCACCATCCTGAATTGCAGCAGTGCAGCACTCGATTCCCTCCAGGACAAACCCTGCTCAACACTGCATCTTTAAATATTTCTGGCTAAGAACTTCCACCATATGTTAGGAGCACTTCAACCCAGCTGCCACATGTTCAATTGCTGTGCTTTTTGCGTTTTCAGTTTTCCTTCAACGTGGGAGGGAAAAGGAAGCAGAGTGGGAAGCTCCCATTTCACAGCAGGCAGATCCAGCTGAAGGTACAAGACCCCTCCAGGCAGATAACAGGAGGGAGACAATAATTAGGGTGTTTGCTCCGTTCAAGGACATAATCTCATTCCCTACCATCTGAAATCAGATGCAATGATGGCAGCAAGTCTCATGAGTCAGCAAGTTTGAAAAGCGCTCAGGGAGAGAGGAAGCGCTGCCAAGTCACCCAACGGAGAGGAGCAGACAAGGCTGCCGCTTCAGAACGCTCTAACATGAACAAGATCAGTAGAGAGCTGTGTGGGCACAGATCACACCTGTGACACCTGAGCCGTGCTCCAATCCCCGCCTGCTCTCTGCCTGCCAGCCAAGACCAGGCTCACAAGTGTAGAGAGCTTGGTATGAGCATGATGGGCTGGGTCTGCAAAAACAACAGCACTTCAACATATCGAAAAGGTGCAACCGTAGTGAGAGTGATGAAGCAGCAGCTGAGACCTTGTGGCAGCCTGAGCTGTGATCCAGGGCTTCTCCCAGGGCTTCACCACCCTCTTGAGAAGGTGAATCATTCCTAAGAGGCCACCCCAAAGGCGCAGAATGCTGCACCAGCTGCAGAATGGACACTGCCACAAACCTGCTAATATGGGTTTCACTGAGACCAGAAAACTTTTTTCTTCCAAAAAACTGTTATTTTTTAAAAATTGAAATTAATTAGGGGTAAAACACTAACTCTAGTGCCATGAACAGGCAGGATCAACTTTTTTCCCCTCCAAAGGGCAAAGAGTCATATACCATCCCCAGCTGAACCTTGGTGCTTCAAGCTTTTCAGGAGATGTTACCTAAACTTTATTAAAAGAAAAAGAACAATGTTTAAATATCAACACTGGACTAGCCCAGTCTTTTCTCCAGAGTCCACATTCTTCATATGAAGCACACACGGCATCCTGGATTCCCCAAGGCTGCATGTTCAGAAGTTCACAGTACATGGAACCATGTCTTTTTATATTTTTTCTTGAGTTTCCCCTCCTTGCTCAGAGCAGCCACCCTTTTGTGGTCACTGACTGGCTAAACCTCAAGCCATTTCCTATCCACATGGCTTGGCCTAGATGCCAAAGGCTTTCTTGATGAGAGTTGATGTTGTCATGCTCTATGGATGGAAAAAAGCAAGAGAATAAAGCACCTGGTACAGGTTTCTTGAGACCCTTTGTGGATTCCTCTGTTCCAAAGGTGTTTCTGAAAGTATTTTTGCCGGTTTCTCAAGCAGTTTTTGGCCTATTACTCTGTCTCAGTTTGAAGAGCTGTTATTGGATGATCCAGAGGTTGATGCAATTGCAGCACCAGCTGGGCTGCTTGTGGATACAGATTTGCGGATGTGAGGCAGCAAGTAGGGGTCACAGGCCAGCTGCTGGACATCTATCCGGTCCTCCTTTCGATAGGCCAGACACCGCCTGATGAATGCCTGTAGCACCCCAAAGCCAAAGCAAGAATTAGTTTTTTATGACAGAAACAGGAAGCTTCTGACTCTTTGGGAGTGGGACCAACGTGACAAGCCCAGTGCTGAAATTCCTTCCCTAGACACAGCCCAGCTCTTGCACTAAAGCTCATCTTGTACCAGGAGAAGCATGGGCAGAGGCACCCTGTGTTCAATGCTCAGCCTGACAGCTGCAGTAATCATGGAATCACAGAATGGTTTGAGTTGGAAGGACCTTAAAGCTCATGTCATTCCAACCTCCATGGAAGGAGCAGGGACACCTTTAACTAGACCAGGCTGCTCAGAGCTCCATCCAGCCTGGCCTTGAACACCTCCAAGGATGGGACATGCAAAGCCACTGATGACTTGTGTGATAGGTGAGCATTAAACACAGGACTCCTGCTGGTTTTATGGAAATCAGGAGGCTGGAACTGCCTGTGCTGCCTGACCCTCAAGCAGATTTACCTTTGCTTCTGGTGTGACTACTGGCTTTGGAGGGAACTGCACCTCAGTAGCTTTCAGAATTGTATTCTCCTGCAAAATATCCTGTTGTGACTGGTTGTGACCGAAGGGCTACCAAAAGAAAGAAAAAAGTTGTTAAAGGTTAGTGACAGGCATAAAAACCCCATAGCTTTACTGTTTATCATAACCCAGCATCAACAGTTTTCAAGGCAAGTAGGCCACAATTGCTGGGGAGGTGCTGCGGATACCAGAGGACCAGGACACACTGCTGTCATGCTAAGCTGAACAAAAGGGATCAAGATGGAACATGTCTGGCTTGGCCAGTAGGGATCTCCATCTGCTTTCAGACCTTGTGGGTCTGTAATAGCATTTGTCATCCATCTGAGCTGGCAGAGATTCACCCACTTGTCTCTGCTGGGCTGGTTCCATGTGTCTGACTGACAGCACTGAGCAGCACACGTATGTCAGCCCTGGCTTTCACAACACTTACTTACCACGGACTCCTGAAAACAAGAGCCCATGGAATCCTTTCCCTTCTCCGTCCTATCTCTCCTGTTGTCATAAAGCTGACAAATCACCTTTTCCTGATCCATGCTCTTCCCTTCCAAAAGCCATCCTAAAAACTTCTAAAGTGGGTCTTTGTACCAACTTTTTTTCTGCCCCCTTAAGCACTTGCAGCCACCAACACCAACAAAGACTCAGGGCATGGAAAGTGTCACAGAAAAAAACAGACCAAAAACCTCAGAACACAAATGACACACCTGTCCTGCCAAAAATGGCCTCAGTGGGAACATGCCCAGTGGAAGGAGATGTTCTGCAGAATGTCTTTTCTGAAGGAAATGCTAAAGGTAGAGCACAACACAGCCTAGTCTATGGTCCTCACTTCCATTAGCATGGACTCTGCTCTGGAACTGATGGCAAGGAGATAAGGGAGCACATTCTAAGTCTGTGGAGAAGGCAGCAGAAGCCTGGGTTGCCTCCCAAAAGGTTTGGGAAACATCACTAAGAAAAGGAATTAAATGTCTTCTTACCTTTCTGCCATATAGACACTGATAGAAGATAACTCCCACTGACCAGACATCAACTTTATTTGAAATCTTTGGAGGTTCTTTCCCAACCACAAAACATTCTGGTGGCAAATACCTGATTAGAAGGAAGCGTTAAGAAGTTATGAACAGCAGCTTCAAGTATTTTCCATAATTTCCTTTAGAACAGAAAATTCTACGATCAGATACTGGCTTGGGACTCAAGGGTCCCATTTAATTCCTGTGCATCTCTGGGGCAAGATCATCAATGCCTACTCCTTCTGGGAACGCTGATCCCAAGGACTGTCCAGACACTCGTGTTCCGAGCTAGTCAGCACAGTCAGCTTCTTTTCACCAGAGCACGTAAAACAAGCCCATTCCCTTTTATGTTCAGAACTTGTATTTGCTGTTGAACGGGCTTGGCCAACAATTCCACAATGAAAGCACACAGCCCCAGTTAAAGACACTCAGCTTCACTCACGGTACAGCTAGTTTCATTTTTAGGAACAAAACAAAGCTGTACAACACAGAATGACCCAACAAATTTTTTGTTGCCCATGGGGACAGTTTGCAGCTTGGATGACCTCTAAAAGTCACACTCAGTGGCACTCACCAAGGGTCTGCTCTCAGCCAAGGGTGATACAGTTACACACAGAAGATAAACAATTGCTGAAAACATGATATTCAAGTGAAGCTCTGGCTATAGACAACACTGTGAGATTTACATATTTTTTGAGAGCTAACTATGGATCCTCACTTCCTCATTTCAGAGGAATACTCTTTTCATCTCCCCGATGCACCTGAATTTCCAAATAGGTACTTGTCCTTGCTTAAGATGCAAGACGGAGCCACTCTGGACTGTGAAAGAGCAGCCAAGGCCCACTCTGGAGCTCGCTATCTCAGTAGCATATGCAGCTTTTCACCAGCCTTTTGAATATGAGCTGGTTTTCAAACACTGACCTGTTGAATAGTGAAAAGCTGCCACCCTCAAAAGGAGCTGTGTGACAACAAGAGCAGTTTTCAGGGTCTCAAACCTCCAGTGTGTCAAGCTATCACAGCTAATGGCAGCACACACAGAGCTGACACACTTCCAAAGCTGTTTATAAACTGTTCTTGATCTTAACTAGCAACTGCCCCAGGCATCGCTTACCAGTAAGTACCAGCCCCCTGCGATGTCAGCTCCATGCCATCAACTGAGTTGTAACTATCATCATCCATAATTTTGGAAAGTCCAAAATCTGTGATTTTTATCTCTCCACATGCAGTACCATTGACTAGAAGAATGTTACCTAGACAGAGGAAGGAAACAGCCCTTAGGATACACATTTAGCAAGAATAAAATTGCATTGAGCCCTGCACTGCACAAGGGACCTATGGTGAGCTGCACCAGTTGTTTTAACTTTCAAAACCCCGAACTTCAGAGACTACTTCGGGACTACCAAGTGCTAGAGCCAATCTGCTCATTTTGAATGACCTAGTGACCTCATATTGCTTGGAGCCTCCAGATCCTGAGCCCTGTTAGCCAAATGAGCTTCAAGCCCAGGCTGTTTTGAGCCCTCCCAAAGGTCCTGTTGGAAGGGCAGGTCAAAATGGAGGATTAAGGAGAGAAGTACACATACACAGTTATGACTCATTCTGCCCAGAAGTTCTGACTTGCCCTGTCTTCTCAACATGGCAGAAACTCTCTCCTTCCTGACAGTGCTCCCCACTGACTTTCTAAGCTCAAAAAGGACCATTACTGCTTAGGCGAGAGTCCTTCATAAACCCATCAAGAAGTCAAGATCATCAGTGCTTTTCTCTAGGCCTACAATAAAGTATCAGAACTGTGTGTGATGGCAGTGGATGAATAACAGCTCTAGACAGCTGCAAGCAGAACTCAGACAACTTGGGAACAGCCAGGGAGGAAACGGGGTCACTACAAACAGTGCAACAGCACCATCTCCTGTACACAGTCCTCATGCTGCTGCAACAAACCACATCACAAACCAGTTACACAATGCTGATGAGGTGCCACCAGTACAAGGAGACAAGCCAAGGATAACTGCTCAAAGAGATGGATGAATTTACTGGACTAGGAAAAAAGCTATGTAGCCAATAACCATCATCCCAAAACAAAGCATTTCCATTTTCTCCCTTGTGGCTCTGCCCCAGTGGTAGAAGGAAAATACACAACACCATTTGGGAAGAATCTTCTCCATGGCAGATGTAACTGAATTAACTCAAAGGCAAACCTGAGCAGTCTGACTGTGCATCGTCAGCTTTGGTAGCTGACACACAATATGAAAGAACAAAAATTTCAAAATTAGCTTCTGCTATCAAATTCTCAGCCAGATGATTACAGAAGGAATAAGCCAGAAGAATAGGAACATGAAGCACACCAGTAATTGTGGGAGCCTTTATGAAGCAATAGCAGAAGCTCATAATAGCAGAATACAAACAGGACATTAAGAAAGCAAACACAGCCACTTGGTGGTTCAAGGTCTCATTCTTGAAAATGTTACATCTCCTTGTTTCATGTTGCAATTCTGGCAGACAACACCCTTTACACATTTTCCAAATGTTCTATGCATTTTATGTTTTTTTTTTCTTTTGCAAGTTAGCTTTCCCAGACAGCCCTGTTTTCTTTTTTCTGTCTGAACAAAGGAAACTTCCTCGTATTACCGGTAACCCATTACATTTCCTTAGCATCCTTAAGCATGTCAGCACAGCATACCTGGTTTAAGGTCATAGTGTATGATGGGAGGTTTGATTTCATTTAAGTATTTTAAAGCATTCACAATCTGCATGATAATGGATCGTGCCTCTTTCTCCGACATTAGCTTGTGCTGTTTCAGGTAGAAGTCCAGATCATTCCCCTCACAGTATTCTAACACTGTACAAAACCTGAAAGAAAAACAGCAATTGTTGCAATTAAGGCACCTGATAGAAACCAGAACACTTAGTCACTGCTTGTCCGTAACTCACCTATTTGGCCAATATATTAAATTAAGAGTCCTTCAGTCTATGAATCCCTTTCTAAAAGTAAGCTACCAGGAGTACAGGCCTCAATGCTCAAGACTACAAAGATCAGAGATCCCTATTAAAGACCCAGAGGCTGAAAGCTGTATCAGCTGTGGCATTTGCCCAGGGCCAAGAGCAGGATTTACCAGTAAAGCACCACATCTGACAGAATACAACACATTGGTTTGTGAGGTGGAGTCTCTAGAAAACCAGTGTATACTGGAAGTACACCTCAGTTATCTCTGCAGTGAAGTCTAACATTGGTGTGGACACCTTCTGGACTTTCCTGGAAAGTTTTTAATACTTTGCCTTTAGTGAACAGGTCAAATCATGGGAAAGGACAGAGCAACACAACTTACGAGTCAGTATCCAGTGAGAAGTAGTCGTACAGTTTAACTATTCGAGGGTGATCCAGTTCTTTGTGGATTCTGTACTCTCTACATGCATGTCTGAAAACAGCAAAGTCTGAGCATTAGTCATACAAGTGACTTAATTCTAACTTCTGTGAATCCAGACATACCACACAGCATCCAGCTTCAATCAAACCCATGCACGTTTCTCAGCTTCAGAAAAACCAAGCGAAGGAGGAACTGAACAGAACAGCTCTTGGGAACCACAGAACCCGAGTGCAGCTCCAACCCTGGCAATGCTACAAAATAACTTATCTTGATTAATGGTACTGCTTGCCAAAATAGAATAGCCTCATAAATCCTAAAGAGATCCAAGATAGCTGAATACAAAAATTAGCGAGTTCTAGAAGAATTACATGATGCTTAACAGCCTAATTTCCAGGCTTCAAATTTAGCTTAGTTTGTCTCAGTGACTTGTTGGGGCATTAAGAACACAGCTTTATCTTGAAAGTCCTATGAAGAAGGCTTGGCTGTCACTCTGCAGGGTTATCTAACCCCTGGCATTAGAGAGCAAGAGCTACCAAGAGCAAAAGGCTTCCAGTAAAGAATTCCTTCCTAATATTTAATTTAACCCTACTTTCTGTCACACTGAAGCCATTCCTCCCTTGTCCTGTCACTCCAGGCCCTTGTAAATAGTGTCTTTTCATCTTTCTTGCAGGCTCCCTTCAGGTAGTGGAAAACCACAATTAGGATCACTTATTCTAGGAAACAATAGAAAACATTTCTTATCTGACCAGAACTTTTTCAAGTAGCTACTGGGACAGAAAGTGGCTTTTGAAATGAGGCAAACACAGGAAAAAATTGGCAGCCTGTTCACAGGCACTGGATAACCAAATACAGGAGGAATTGGGAAATGTGGCTGGCTGCTTTACAAACTCACTTGTGGTAGTTTTCTTTCTTCTCATCCCTCCAATTTTTATTTAACTGGTGTATTTTCACAGCTACATATCTCTGTTCTGTTAAATCAAATGCCTGTAGAGAGAAGGGCTGAAAATCAGTAGGAATCACAGGCTCAAGTTAATACTGCAAAAGCAGACAAGCTTTAACAAACCAATATCCCCACCCAGGAAATCAGCATTAAAACACTGTGAGGGAAAAGCAAACCCACATTTTGATGTGATAAGTTGCACTAATGAATTCAAGCAACTCTGAAATCAATTGAATATTCTGTGCTTTGATCTGACCTTCCCCATGGAATCTAACTCATGCTGCACTGATTTTGGCATTTTACTCCCAGAGTTACAAAGGGACCAGGAACACCAAATTACCAAAATATAGACAGTTTTCATACTGGAAAAGACCCTGCATTATTCCCCGAAGTCCAAAATTCATTTTCTACACTTGGGTTAATAAAAAACAACCACCAAAATACAGAAGATTTTTCAATGCTTTGTTTCCCACTGGTAGCTCAGCTGTCCAACTTAGAGCATAATGTTTCAGCACATACAAAAGCTGAAGAATTCAATAATTCAGCAGAGCTGTGTGATCTTGTGCTTTATCCTTCCCTCCACTTTTTTATTATTTAAACAGTCCTTAAAGAATGGACCTCTGAAAATGCACTCTTGGAGCAATGCAGAATCTTCTACCTTGCCTGAGAGCAGCAACAATAATATAATGATTTCCAAGACAGGACAAAATGCTGTGGTAAGCAAACACGCATAATGTTAATCTCAAAAGCTGTCTACTTAATTCCTAATGCTTAACAGATTGGCCAAGACCATGGAGAAGAAGGGCTAAGCACTTCTTTATTTTAGTAAGAGTTACACCTCTTAAAGCAGGCAGGTAGGAAACATTTATACCCTTTTGCTTTCATCTGCGGAGCCAAAACTTTCTGCTTAGTCAGCAAAGCAGCTCAAAGTACTTACACACAGCTCACACTCTTTTTCCCCCCATCTGAGCAGTCTAGTCCCCCTAGTTTAGGTTCCTATTGTTGTGCTGCATCAAAATAATAAAGCACCATAAAGTTTCCAATATTTGCATTGGCACAATTATTTCCATTCTAGCCAAACTCAACATGAATTCCAAACTTCTGAGTACAAATGGGGAATATTGAGAACTAGAATAGTTCTGAGTGTAAGAGTCAAACAGCAAGCATGGAAGTATCCCGGGTCTTGGCTAAGAGTTAAGAATGCTTGGTGTTAAGAGTGCTGACACACCAGGAATCCTCAGCTCTAAGGAAGTCCCAAAACTACATACATACATACACACAGAGCCCCCAGTCTGCTATTTCAGAAGGTAAAATGAAAGCACAAGAAACAAAGCCTTATACCTCCAGGAAGTACAGGCTTTGCTCTTCTTGTTGGAGCTATTTTCACTTATTTACAGAGATGTTCAGACTTGCTGTGCCATTTCAGTAAGGCTTAGCCACTGCAGGTATTTGTGCGTAGCATTTGAAGAAACAAGTAGTTTGCTTCTCTGTCCTAACGAAAATTTTAGACTTGTTGCAACTTTTTTTGACACATATTTGAAGGAAATTTGACCCCTGAGGACAAGGCCAGCACCTGAAAATCTCAACTCTGATGTCTAATGCAAGTCAGATGCACCACGAGCTTTGTACTCCCTTCTTCCCTCCATAACACACAGCACTGAGAAAAGAAGTGTAAGAACTCTACTTCCTGCAGATCCAGATTACACCAGACTGCCATTTCCAAGTTACCTTATATACTTCACTGAAGCCACCTCTACCCAGAAGATGTAGCAACAAGTATCTATCATTTAAGGTTGGATGGTCTTTAAATCTGGTGAGAAAGACACAGTTTAAGAAGACAGAAATAATGATATCCTCTGTACAATAAATCATGGCTACTGCACAGCTAAGAAATGACATTTTTACTTTCAGAAAGAGAAATATAATTGTGTTAATGACTGACAAATTTGATGCTATTTGATCACTCTGCACCAATGAAAGACTATTTAATGGTACCTTGATGCCCTTGGAAGCCTGTCTTACGTGCACTTGAAGCTATACCTGTACCACCCCACAATCAAGTGACTATTGAGTTTTAACATCAATTTTAAAAGGATTAAATGTTTCCCATTATAAAAAGATTGTTTCTCGTTATGAAGAGAACAAATAAAAAATTACTTCAAGTTCTTATCCCTGAATCCCATGTGCTTACTGTGAATTATCTTCATTGTGTATCCTTTTCAATTCCCTGATGTGCAGATTTCTAACCCTCTCTAGCCGTTCCAGCTCTGCCTGGATCTCTGCTTCTTCCTGCACAAGGAAAAAACAAAAGGAAAACACAACACTCTGTAAGGTACTTCAGGTAGTGTTTCCACCTGATTTATGGAAACAGAAATGCAATTCCACTTCTGAAGAGGTTACTGGCATAAAACTTGTCTGGGAGATTAGAGAGACAGTCAATTTGCAGTCATGTGGCAAGTAACAGGAATGAAAACTGACTGGGCAGTTCTGTTCACACCTACACAGACAGGTGGAGACATATCTTTACACCTCCTTGTTTATAATATTTTCTGTAATTAAAAAGCCTTCTTGTTGTGGTCTTGCTCCTTCCCTGAATAAGTGCTATGCAGCTGTTTTTGAAGGAATTTCAGTTCTGGTGGGACAAGAGAAAGAAGACAGACCTCAGCAGTAAGAGCAGGGATGTCATGATGCCACATGGGATGGGGCAGCAACTGAATAGGATGGGAAGTGTGAGAGAATGACATTATATTCTACTACTGGTAACTCCTCAAACAGATCAGAGTGTTCCTCAATGCCACGTGGAAGTTCTGACATAGTGTTTGTCTAGCTGCAAGTTCTGGTGCCCTCAAAAATGACATGAGAATTCACATCACTGTGGCCAGGGCTGCAATTCAAATGTGCTCCTTGAGCTGTACAATTTGCGTATGTGACTCAGGGGACACTGTTACCCATCTGTCTTGTAACTCTGCTCCTCCCCTTTCCAACTGGTTCTATTTTTACACATAAAGAATGAGCCAGTTTCGAGAAGGATAAGCACAGCTTCAGACAATGCCATGATCCCAACACATTACTTCATTTTCCATTAAGGTCCATTTCCAAATGGATTCCTCCATTCTAGGGTGGCAATGTGATGCCAGGATAGATGGACCTGCAGTTAATCGCCTGGAGCAGTATGGGAGCTGTAGAGCCATCATGCCTGCAGCATTCTCCTGCCCATATAATTTCTCTTTGTTCACAGGTCAATAAAGCAAAATGGGCAGACTGCCAGCAGATTCTGGGTGTGCAGTAAGTTTGTCTTCCACAGAAAATAACAAAGAGTACAGACACATTAATGAGGCCCTGCATTCAGCTTGTGTGTTGAGGTTACAGGAAAAAAAACTAAATGTAGAGCTCGAGCACCACCTGAGAAAGGAAGGGGCACTCCAGCAAGACATTTACTACTTCTTTGGTTCATTTCCAAAGGAAACTCCTTGGCCTTAGCAGAGATCACACCTAACCAGGAAATGGCAGAAGACATCTACTTTTTTACCCAGTATTTCATCTGTTGAAGTGTCCCAGAAAACTTAGGTCACTGCAATCACTTTCAAGGTAACCAACAGCTTATCTAAATATAACCTCACTTGCAGGTACAGTTCCTACTGAGGCCAAGGTATTTGAGAACAAACGTGCACTGCAGCTGCCTGAACAGAACTGGTTTGCAACAGCCCAAGAGATTTTATTGGAGTGATAATGTTGGTTACTCAATATTGCAAAGAACTGGAAAAGTCAATGACTTGCATTTTTTTGTTGTGTTCTTATAATTTTCTTCCCTTGGTCCATTTCTTACTGTTCCTCCATGTTATACACATTCAGAGTCTATCACCAGGCAGTGACAGAAGATGTATCAAAAATGTAGAACTCTGCACAAAATCCTAACTGTAAGGACAGCAAAAGCTATTTATTGAAGCAAAGAACATCTTCTGTGAATACCACCGCCATAAAAAATTATTACATAATCCTGGCTATCCCTTTCAAGCACAAAACCCTCTTGATTATCAAACGAGTAGTGACCTCTACAGAGAAATGCTCTTGTTCACAGAATACTGCACAAAATGCCTTTCCTGCAACTAGTTCTTACCTTTTTAAGATGACCTAGTCGGAGTTTGAAGATTTCCTCCTGTTCATGGTATTCTGCTAATGTTAACCTGCGTAAAAAAGAAAGACTTAACACATTAGGTTTCCGAATGTGATAAAGTGAACAATCTGCAGAATGCACATTGCCAGTGGAAGTAACAACTTCACAGAGTAAATCAACAGCCAGCATGAAATTATTTAGATAATCTCTGCAACCTATATTTTTTAATAATCAGTCTAAAGGAGAACAAAACCTTAAACCTCAACAATATCCATTAATTTCAAATTCAAGTCCCTAATAACACCTATATAGGCTACTGACTGACTTTTAATAAAGACAGATAAACCATAATCTAAATATAGAAAAGTGAAGCCCCAAAATTACACATCTTATTTTTCCATGTAAAGTTTGCTTTACTGACTCATTTTGAAATTTTTCTTTGTAATAAAACCTGGATAATTCAACCCAGCTATTCACTCTGAGACTAGAAGCACACCTGGCCACACAGCCACTGCAAACAGAGCAATGACCTGGGATTCAGAACTTTTTCCTGTTTCAGGTTCTGCAAGTGGCTTCCAGGGAAACCTTTGGAAATTTACTTTATTGTATTTTTGACCCCATGTGTAGTTAGGAGAAGCAATGGGATAAGGGGAATAATCCCTATTTTAGTGATAGTAAGTGATGTGCTACTGTTGATGGTCCAATGCGACGGAACAGAATTTTTTGACTCTATATTAGAAGGCTTAAATATGATTTATTAAAATGACTCCATAGTTCAGAAGGCTTGGGCTATTATGTGCCCAGTACAGAGCTTAGATGTTTGCTTCTTGCTGCCCTGTACAAGAATGATGCTGTGATACTAAAAGTGAGAACACTGATAACTAGGACCAGCTTCTCTCCCATATCATGGAAACAGAATAGAAAACACAAGTTATGTCCTTGAGCAGAACAGAGCCCAGAGATTGTTTACCGAATCTCTCGTGGGAAAGCAAGAGCTTTCCCTTATGAAAAAGACTTTAGCAGGCGTGCTGCTAGAAAATTTATAAAACCCAAAATCATGGTTTCCACAATGCGCAAAGTTTCTGCTCTGGGTGGTTGGTCACAAGAAGTTTCATAATGTTTTCAATGTCTTTTCCACGCCAAGCATGCCACGTTGCACAAAGCACAGCCTTACACTAAAACAGTGACAGAGCCCATCACTTGTGAAATGCAATGACATGCTGAGATCTTTAGATTAGAAAAATGAATCACTATATTAACCATCTCATTACTACCAACAAGGAAATTGGTAAAAGCATCACATGTGTACATAAAGCTGTGATGCCCTTATCAACTGCATCTGTTCACTCTGCAAACAAGACCTGCATGTGACAGCATACAAATATCTTCTTTTAAAAAATTGAGTTCAAAGCATATCCCAGGAGGATTTCTGCAACAGCAGTTATGCTCTACACAGTACTTCATACAAGGTTAGTGCAGGAGGCCTCCAGAGCTTCAACACCTCAACTTCTTTCAAGGGGGGACCAAGTCCTATGTCTGTGCAAGGAGACCTTACTCAGTAAATTGAGAGGAGAGAGCATTCAGCTCATCAAGTGCTCATTCTGAAATGTTCCTCTGTTGATAATGAAGAGAATCTAGGTACTTGAAACAAGGCCTAAAGCAGTTGTTACCTGATAAATTTAAAGGAAAACTCATAAGCCAAGTTCCCTATGAAACAATCTCGAGCAGAAGGAACTGCTTATTACAAATTAAAGAGACATAAAAAAGCCAGTACAAAAAATGGTCACATGTTGTCTCATTTCATATAAAACTGCTAGCAGCCCTGAGCTGGACTTGGGAGCCTCCTCCAATTCAGGATATTCTGTGATTCTAACCACACACAGAGCTGAATTTTAATTAGATTCATATAATCTAAAAGACCATCCCAAGAGTTTAGGTCTTTGTGATTCTGTGATTCTTTGGTTGCTGTTGCTGTGTAAGGAATAAAGAGAAAATTGAATAAACCAGCAACAAGGTTTGCACATATGTTCGTGCACAAACAACAAACACCATCAGTCTACTCATTAGGGCAGAGATATAACAAGCACCACCAGGCTAACGCTGCCCAAAACAGCTGTCAGAGCAACCACCACAAAAATCAAGAAGGCTCTGAGACAAACACCGACCTGTTTCACAGAAACATGATGGAAACACCCTACCTACCTCTAGCACAGCTGAAGGCTGCCCAAGCTGTCCGAATGATCTCAACCAGCCCCAGCAGATTAGTCTTCCTGAATGAAAACTCCTTCCTCATTCACAGGCTAGAAAACTCATTTTGGGAGACCTTGTGTTTAAATTTGCATGACGGTACCCTCCTCTCGTTTTTAAGACACAGCACCAACCATAAAACACAGAGGAACCAAAAATCAAAAAGGAATTTTTTGCTGTCTGCTTCTCATTCAACTTCTAGAAACATTTATATTTAAATTGCCTAAAAATCAACCTCTGTTAACAGAGTTCCACAACAGAAAGCCTCCCTCCAGAGGTCATAAAATTTTGTTCCTGAAACACAATGGTCCAACAAATGCACTTACTGGGTAACTAATGATTAAGCAAGTAGTCAGTCAGTCCAGTTGCTACAGCTGACTTGCAAAAACGCCAGTGTTTTCACATAAGCTACAGTGCTCCACATGAACCATATCCATACCCTGGCAAGCAGTTCTTATCAAGTACACGACAAGAAGCTTTTCTAAACCATGAAGATATCACCCTGAAATGTATCAGTGAAGAATGATAAACCAGCAAGAAACAGAGAAAAAGTCTTGGGAGCCCAAGAGGCTTCCTAGCAGAGCATGGTAAAGCTGGATTATGCCAAGGCAGGCTCACAGCACAAGCAGAAGGATCACAGACATGACCAGGATTCCCAGGGCACATCAGGACCAGTGGTGCCACGTCTCCAGAATAAGCCATGCTACTGCTGCATCAGACTGCTAGAGAAAAAGAAGTCCACAAAAATGGGGAAAGCTCATCCTGCCCTTTGGAAGTGAAAGGCTGCCACAGTGAATAGCAATGTTTCAAAATATCCATGTACAGACATTCCATTTGCTTCTCCCAGCTCAAACCTGGCAATAAAAAGGATGATTTTAAAGTTTTATTTAGTTCCTTTCAGGCTCCCTTGGCTAGAATGAGGGGGAAATGTCTCCAACCAACTCAGTTAATTTGCAGCAAGCACACAGTGCTCTCCAACACAACCCACCTGATCTGCAGGTACCTGTACCCCAATTTGGGGGCACAGCCCTGGAGCTGAGGGCACCCTGAATATCAGGATTCACACAGCCTTGTGCCATCTCTGCTGAGACTGCGAAGGCAGTGGGAGCTTTTGCTTCACATGTCCATTTAAAGATTAAGGCCAATAATTCAAAGGGCTTCTGGAACTCTCAGGTCAAGTCAAGCTCAGGGGATTTAATAATGAAAAATGAAAAGTATCAATGACGCTTATGGTATTAGCCTATAGCAATAAAATGAAGTCTGTAAAGGGAACTAGGAGAAGGTAGGGCTAAGTCTCTGACTAAATGTATTTCCAGCTCACAAAAATGTCTCAAAAAATAATGTTCTACATTTCTTTTAAGCCCCAGCTTTACTCTAGAAGAATATCAAGTCTCTTAGAGCATCAGTAACTTCAAAAGAGGCAGGGGAAAAAAAAATCCATTAGAAGAGCAGCACTTCCACCATTTCCCTGAGCTGTGTATGTGTGATGAACTGTTTTGGAGAGCAGGCCAATGGTCAATGCACTGTCTCTATAGAGAGCATCTTAATCCTTCAGCATCCCAAATGAATAGTTTCAAAACTCTTAACTCAGAATTCTCCACAGTAAATATACAGATCACAAGGCTTCTAAATGCATACAATTTTGTTTGCCTTAAAAAAAAGCACCACGTATACCCTGATACTGATATCAGTTCTGAACTTACAACACAGTGAAGTCAGAGCCCACACAGTGAAGTCACAGCCCAAACCTGATCACAACAGGAATACTGAAAAAATTACTGGGCTCATAAAAAAATAAAGTTAAGCTCATACAAAGTCTGGACTCGGCAATGATCCTTGTTTTACTTCAATGAAAACTATTAAGTGTTGGAGCCAGATGTTGCTGAATGCCAGGCTAATTACACAACATTCGTATGTGCACAGAGTGAAGCCTGGAGCCAAGAGCAAGATTCCATTTCCCAGGAGATATTTTGTGTTCTAATCAAAGCATGTGGCTTTGCCATGTACCAAGAAGGCCACAGAACCTACGTTTCATTTTCTGCTCCGTTAGTCTTGTTCTTGCGCTGCTTCTGCTCGGTGCTTGCTGGAGGGGTCTGGCCCATCGCGGGTGGCTTCCGCTTTGCTAACATTTTTCGTTGTCTTTCTATTTCTTCCCGCTGGGAATTTATCCTTTCCTGTTGCCTGAAAAGCAGAGAGGAGAAAAAACATGACATGGATAACTAAGGGTGTGCACTTGGTTGTCTTCAGCATCTGTTCTTACCAGATTGGAGCCATGAATTTCAGATCAGTTGTACTTGTACGATTTGTAACAAAATACTTTTGTACAGAAAAGGGGGATGTGCCAAACATGATGAGTCAGAGTTTTAAAGGTATTTGTACATAAAACGGGATTATTTTCCTGGCTCACAGAAATCTTTCAGTAAGAGAAAAGTTTAATTCATGTAGAGGACATCCAAAGGAGTTGCTAACCTCATGGAAACCTAGGATCCATCATTAACTTCCCACACACTTTTTCCTAGAAGCCTCTGTTCGAAATCTCAGATTTTCCTGTTAAAACTATTCTTGAAGTCTGGCACTGTCTGAGAAAGTATCCTTATGCTTCAAAAGTACAGTTAAGATATCCTAAATTCTCTGGAATATAACCAACATCATTCCTGATTTCACTAAGGAACTGTCTCTCCTCTAAGATAAAAAGACTATCTTGAAACATTTTACAGTGATAAAAGCACTCTTGAAATTTCAAGTCTAAATGACCCAAGCATTTGCATACCTATTTCCCTTTTAAAAAGGGACTGAGACTGCAGGTAAGTATTCCAGAAGCACTTTTTCCATGTGTTGCAGCATAAACAAAGGAAGAATTATGAAGTCCTTAATCTGTGCCTAACAAGAGTTGCACCTCCCTATCAGACTACAGAGAAGTGGTGTGATTTTAAAGGATCACACATAGCTCTCTAGTGCAATTCATTTGCCAAGTCCTACTTAAAGGTCTAGGCCAGGTGGGAATTGACTGGATATTTCCATTAACATCCTGCATAAAGGGTCTCTGATCTTCATTTCCAGGTTTCTGCAGCCCCTTTAATCACTGTTACCAGAAGGCAAAACAAGTTAAATAGTATATATTTTCTCTTTCAAGCTTCTCCACTTTCTACTTAAGAAAAAAAAAAAAAAAAAAAAGGAAGCTAATTAGCCTTTTTTGACTAATATATGCAAGGATGCAAATCAAATTGACTGACTCACAATATATGTGAGATTTTGGTTTACCCCTCCACCCCAAGCACTACACAACCACGTGGGTGCACTGAGGATTCCTGACAGGTAATAACAGTCGGCCCAGAGGCAAACTCAAACCATTTCATTCCAGTTTAAGTCTCTGGAAGTTTCAGTGGAAATGGATTCCCCACTTCAGTGTGAAAAAGTTCCACATTGTCAGGGGCTCCTATCTGATCCTTCCATGCATCAGTCACATCATTCTCACATTCTGATGCGCAAGACATCACACACAACTGCTAGGATTTTTTTCCATTTCTGCCTCTAAAGTTAAGGACAATCCTGTCTATCCTCACTTGATGAGGTTCTGGAAGGCATAGCCATCTGTCCACTGCTCGGTGAAGGATGCGCCGTGCCGCACTGTGGTGAAGTGCCCCAGCCTCAATCGATCCTGCATGCTCTTATCTCGGCATGCCATCTTCTCCTGCTTTGACTGAAAGCAAAAGAAAGCCACATAAAAATACAAGCCATAAATTATTAGCTAAGGGCTTTGCTGCACTTTAAATCACCACCAATTCTTATCACTTTCTATTATTTCAGTTCTGATTATCTGAAACCCAGCAGAATATCATTGATCAAATTATTGCTGGTGCTTCACACTGGTCTGGTAGGCATTTGTTCACCTCCATCATGACATTTCAGCCTCACTTTTCCCTCCTGATGACTGCTTGGGCAGCTCACCCATCCTATGATCAGTTGAGATTAGCCTAGCAGTAGGATTAAAACTGTATCTTTGTATCAGTAGCTTAGATAGACTGCAGGCCTGGCTGTGACCAGGCCCTTATTCAGGAGATGAAGAAAGAAAATGTATCTTGAATCACTATTAAGACTAAGATACAGTGATCAGCCAGCTCAGTCGTAGTCTCCTACATGTCCAGAAGTGACACAATCTCAGCTAGGTCACCACTCTGGAGACGGGAGCCCTGCTCAGCCAAGAACAATCAGCTCTGTGACAAAATCAACTCAAACAGACGGCATGTCCCAGCCAGCACCCGGGTAGTTTTGCCCATCCAGTACCCACAAACAACAGGTGTAACTGGCCAACAGGTGAAAGAGCAAACAAACCCCCAAACTGTTTAACCATCAGGAAAGCTGGAAATCTTTCAATGCTGAACCAGGCTGGATGCTGGTGAACCTGGCACTGTTGCCAGTGTGTTGTTTTCAGTGTTACACAAAGCAACAATCTTCAACTTTGCCATTTGAAAGAAGGAGAGGTCTAAATCACCTGCCCATGTCCCAGAGCATATCTGGAATTCCACTGCACAATGGGACACTGCTCCTGCATTCCCAGAGCTGCACAGAGTTGCTTTTCAAGTGTATGGGTTTCCAAATCAAGCAATGCCTGATGCATTTAGAGCTCTTTCATTTAAGCAAGAGATCACTCTGCCACTCTGGAAAGTGACCAAATCTGAACATTCTGAACCACTTCAGTCTTTGGATTACATTCCTGTTTGCAGAGAAATAATTCAAGACAGAATTCCAGTTATCTTTTATCACTGAAGCAACAGGAGCAGGTTTTTGCTGCTAAGAAGACAGATGCTTTCAAGGACATGAACTGTGGCTGCAGAGATGTCCCCTGTTCACCTTTTCTATAAGAAGCTTCTTGCTCATTGTTACACATCGATTCAACCGCTCCTTGTACTTCTCCAGCATCTTTTGCTGCTCATCTATCTGGCGTCTCAAATCACAGTTGGCCTAAAAGTGAACAGAGAACAAAGCTTGTGACTTTAAACCACTCAGAAGAGCCAAACCAAGCATCACTTAGGAAGAAGTTTCTCCAGTGAGCCATGGGGATCAGATTAAAGTCAGCAAACCAGCAGGATAAAAGAAGAGGTTTCGTTTAGCAAAACATCCAAGACAAACTCTTAAGTTTTTAACTCACTCACATCTTAATACCCCTCTAGAACAGGGAAGTTTTGTCATCCTGGTTTACGTGTAAGGAACTAAGGTACAAAGAGAATAAAGACAAGCAAAAGTATTTTAAACTTTTTGGTTTTTAAGCATTAAAGACCTTGCCACAGCTACGAAGTCTCAAAATAGATTAGTCACTGCTGGACTATCCTCCCACTTTAGCCACAATATTGGCAAAGTAAAAGGATAGGAGAACTCTTTGTATTTTCAGTTTAATTCTTTTTCGAGTCACGTAGTTATTTGCAGGAAGCACACAGCGCTCTCACACAACCCACCTGATCAGCCCTTCTACACAGACTGCTCCCAGTGGTAGCTGCTGCTTCACACCACCACAGCATGCAGCAGGACTGTATCTACAACCACTTTCATTAACAGAGTTAAATTTAACTATTTCCCTTCCAACTAATAGTCTGGTAAAAACAAAAATAATAATTAAAAAAGAAATCTATTTCCTGCTTCATGGATTGTTTCCCACAAGCTCACACATGCCCAATGTCTACAATGGATTTGACTGAGCTCTTTCCGGTGCTGAGACCAGACACACACAAAGCCTTCCCTCTACTCCCTTTAATGTGCTTTCTAATGCTTTTCAACACTTGTCAAGAGCTGCCTCTCCAGCTGATGAAAGCTAAGTCAATTAGAACTCCTCCATTAAGACAAGAGCCTTGATTTGAAGGTATTTATCTTTTACTGGAGAATACTAATGGGTTAAGAACTTTATTCTTTTGGTTTGGCTAAAGCATGTTCTCATCACTATACATGTCTCTGATTCTCCTGAAAGAGCATTTCAGAACATGGCTTCCCAGGCTACTGAGAGGCTTACTGAGAGGCTCGCGGACGTGCTGCCAAACAAAAGGCAGAGTCAGCTCCTCAGGACTTAGAAGAGAGGAGTAACTGAGTGGAGGGAAAAGGGAGTCACCATCCCTGGAAGTGTTCAAAAAATGTGCGGATGTGGCACTTGAGGACATGGTTTTGTGAGAACATGGGGGTGGTGCTATACTGATGGTTGGACTTGGTGATCTTGAAGGTCTTTTCCAACCCTTAATATTCCATGATTCTGTGAATTCTGCAGAGAAACCTGTTAGGTTAGCCAGCAAAATACACAAGTGTGCAACAGATCAAAGGGAGGCCAACACTGCTGAGGACACAAACAGTTGAGCTACAACAACTCTGCATTGTATATCCCTAGACACTGCTTAGGTTCAAGCAGGCCCAAACAGTGTCCACAAGCCAGACAATTATCCTGCTGGTAAGGGATCACTGGATTCATTTTACCTTGCAAGTGTTGGTTCTACAGCTGGTATACAAGCCCCTGCTCTGGAGCCTGGCTGCATTCTAAGTACCTTTAAATAGCAGTGTTTAGAAGAGTATACTTACTCTTAATAAGTCATCTATCCTCCCCTCCTTCTTCTCCAAGTCAGAGTTCTTACTGTTTTCCAGTGCATATATTTTTTCCATTGTGAGGTCAGACTGTAGGGAAAAATCACCATAAACCATGTTTAAGACAAATGGATGATGTTTCTAATAGACAGCACTAAAGTCCCAGTGTAACGCCCTGCTGGGTCTCAGAAGAACCGATCCCCTGCATCCTGGCATTCAGGGGAAGAATGTTCTCCATTATTCATTTTGTTGTTGCATGGTGAGCTCTTCCAGCACAGGAGATGCAGTCAGCCAGCACAGAGCTCTGAAGAGCACAAATTGGTAACTCTCAACAGCCTAAAATATCCTGTGTCCTGTGAATTTTACATTTATCGTTGAGTTTTGCACACTCTTTGGTGGTCTCTATGCAGGGGAGCTTGCACAGAAAAAGGGCTTAAGAAAAAAAATCCACACCAAATCCCAGCCTTTAGCTGGAGTATCAAATTTATGATCTTTCATGAGCACAGATAACCACGAGCAGATGAACACAGCACCTGTGGGCTCTAAAGTGGTCCTGACAGAAAACAGGTATTCATCCTAAAATACTGTAACAGACTGACAGCAAGAATATTGGGCACAAGCTTTTGTTTCTGATAAACTGATGTATTAGTACCCACTGGGGACAGGAGCTTTATAGCTCTTGAGTGAAAACTATGTGGAAAGTTTTATGGGATGCATAACATCTCAAATACCTTCAGTGAAGTGAGAGTTATTACTAGGAACAGAAGACACACACTATATTCTTTGAATATTTCAGATTCAGCACTCCAATTACAGGGTGGGGAAGAAAAGGGGAAGGAGTCAGTATGTACATGAACACAGAATCTAAAACAGCCAAGTCAACACAGAGGAAACTCTCCAGGACTGCACACACAGATTTCACACGTGTGGTTAGCACGCACCTATTCCGTGTCTGAGAAGAGACTGCAGAGACTTACCCGTGGAGTTGTTACATAACTGCTCTCCAAATTTCAAGCTTGCCTGGAAGCCAACACCGTGGAGTAAGAGACAAACCTGGCTGACTGTTGCTTCCCAATATATGCCCAAGTATGGAAAATCTCGAACAGAGCTCCTGCCAGCATGGCACATCAGCAAGATGGGCCTAAATCCCAAGAGACAAAGAGGCAGCCTGGGCAGGTCACCTCACCTCTGACTCAACTTGGTTCATGCTCCCTTGCCTGCAGGAAAACCTTTGCCATGGGAGGCATGGTGCAGGATGTCTGTGGAGAATCTGGTGCAGCTGGTGGCCAAACAGCAGAAGGTTTCTTTAGTAACTGACTGTTATTTCACTTAGGCAAGTGCACAGAAATGCTTGCCCCGTGTCAGATAAAGTCAGGATGCATACTCTTACATGTGACTTCACCCGAAGTCACCTCAGAGCACTCAGGCCCTAGCACTAACTGAGGAAATCATGCTGATTTGTTTTTGGCGCTGTCAAAAACTATTCAAACTGGGAATCACTGAAGTTTATCTATTTTTTAACTCTATCAACTCCAAACAGGCTTGGAAGAGAAAAACCAATAATGTGTGCATGTCCTCATCATGCAACCAAACATCTTCCTAGATTCTTTCCTGCACCTAGACCTCTGAGGAATACCATGAAGCTGAACACTGGCAGAAAGCTTGTTCAGATAATGTCTTGCTAAGAACATGGACCCTGTGGGCATGTTAAGCACAGAAGAAAATAAAAACACTTTTGTTTTCCTCCAGGTGGGACCACTGTTTTAAGCATGGGTGTTGGGACAGCAAAGATTGACATAATCTCTGGCAGGTTCTCGAGTTGTGGCATCATTTTCACACACAGACCTCTCCATGCACTGTCAGGAAATAGAGATCTTCCCATACCAACATTTTAACAATACAGACAACAAATGTGACCTTAGTGACAAAACAGAGCACAGACTTGAGCAAGTAAGTACCCCTAGAGGGGGGATTGCTGTCCTTGAACAGAGAACTTGTACCACCTACAGTGCTAATGGAGAATGGACCTTCCCAGCAACAAAATCACCTCTGACACAGACTGGTGTGAGGAAACGATTGTTTAAAAATTGCTCACAGAGGGAAGACACAGAGAGATCTGAGATGAAAATCCAAAGAAGACTAAAAGCAGGCTTGGAGAAGACATAAACCAAGTGCATTGCAGATAAAGCTGGGCACCCTGGTAAGCAACAGAAGATGACACAGCTAAAAGAATCTCAGTAATTTAATGGTACCAAAAAGTGCAGTCAGAAGAACTACTCCTCTTCTTGACTGCAGGTCTGTGAAGTTGCTGGGAAACACTTTCAGGAATACACCATGTTCCACTTTGACAGGACAAACTATTCCATGAGTGGACTCTGCAGAGGTCAAAGAGCTGCCAGCAATACTGTGGCGATTTGTGCTGTAAGCAACGTGACGCACCCACGACCCAGTGCCTGAACAGACATATTCATGACTATCACTCAGGTTTTCTTCTCACCTTCACTTCCAGAGAGAGGAAGAACATTGAGGATACAACAGAGCAGAAACAGAGCTGTTTCCTCTCCCAAGCACAATCACACACAGCTGACAAAACTGCCCACAGCACTGACACAGAAAAGCCTCAGTAGCAGATTGGACAAACTCCAGCAGCAGCAACTGAAAACATTCTTTATAGGATGACGAACAAAGCTCAGAGCAATTAACTTCATTCAGTAGTTACAGATGGAGTTGGGAATACTGGCTCTTCTCACTGGAAATGTCATGTCCACTACGAGTAGCACCCTATAGCACAGCAGACAAGCTGCATCAAGCTTCAACCTCACATCCAAGAGCTATGCTGTCTAGCGAGCTATACCTGTGACTGTTTGTGCTGGATGGAAATCTGTTTTTGGGAGGTGCAGGAATGCTCAGTGTTCCCTGATCCGGTAGAGGATGGGCTGCCTTGCTGGGCCTGTAAAAGAAAGTTGTGTATTTGTTACATGTCCCTCAGCATGACCACCAGTGCCCGTGCAGACACATTCATCTTCACACTGACTGAAGCTGCAGTCTGGCCTGCACCACACTTTCATGTTCAGGTTTACGGATGCTTTAGAGATACAGTTCAGTAAAAGCAGAGTCAGTTTCTTCCAAGAAGCCTGGCCCAACCTGCTGAAGACAAAGCTTTTAAAAGCCTGATATAATTCATGCCAGCTGAGATTAAGCAAGGCTAAACCAAACACTTTTCACAAGACTATACTTCAATCTTTTGCTTTTCTGCATCTATCAGATTATCCTCTCAGATGACATAATTTTGATCTACATAAGATTTTGAACTGTTAACTTAAAAGTCACACTATTTTATTAAACAAGCAAAGCCTGGGACCTAGAACTCTTCACGAGGAAGACAAACTTACCAGAAGGTGACAGACTGAGGTCAGCAAAAACGAGGCTGCACTTGGGCAGAAAAGGGTCAAATTCCCCATCCCTTAACTAGATACATGCCTTAGGATTCAAATCTTTTCGGAGCTGCTCACCGAGACAAAAGTAAAACAGAGACCACCTCCCCTCTGTGTCAGCTGCTCATTCTCTAGCCGCTGCTTCGCCAGCATCACCGACATCAGCGTTGGCAGAGCAGCGTGTTCCTCCTGCGGCTCCTTGGCTGTGCTGCCATCTACCCCATACAGCGGCTGCTCCACTCGCCGCTGCAACAGAGTCAAAAAACAGACAATGAACTACTTTTTTTTTTTTAAATTTTAAAAAAAGCGATTCTCTGACTCTGCCAAAGCTGTTGTCAGTGAAGCAGCAGCTCAGGAATGAGCAGGCAGCATGGTGAGGATCTGATAACTCACACAAGACTTCTGCAGTGATTGTTGCAATGGCAGACAGCAACACGGAAATGAAGTTAACAATTGAAAAAAACCTTAACAAATGAACACACAGGACAGAATTCCTTGTCAGTTAACACATCCTCTTCCTTTGCAAATACACATGCTTCAGAGTCAGTGGGGCAAAACAGATTGCAGGTCCAAAAATCTACATTGGTACATTGGGATTTTGGTCAACACATTCACAATTATATTTTTTCTATGTTTCCTAAGGACTCATTTTCAAACAGCCAATTTCATGATACGTTGCTATTCTGGTAAAGTAAATGGAGTCAGAAGTGCTAAATGGCAGCAACCTAACCATGTCTAGGACCCAGACATCAGGGTAAGCTCATTTCTGTCATTACAGCTGGGGCCCACCTCCTGCAAGGTAAGCGAAGTACTAATTCATTCCCCAAATACTTTAAAGATCCATTACATCTCTTAAGGGCCAGCTTCTTTCTCCTGTAGTAGATTAGTTTTCCAACTGTGGTTGAGGAACTGAGTTTAACAAGAAGAATCATCTGAGCTACACTGATTACAACATGCAGCATCTCAATGCCCTGGCTTCCAAAGCCACACCATCACTGCTAAAACTTGGCAGTCTGGGTAATCATCATCCAAGTCCTTCCAAGCTGTAACTCCAGGCCAGGAAAATGCCTCCAAGAAAGCAAACAACCAGGTCAGGCTTCAGTTTTTCTTAAAAAGCTAAATTGCAACCTGTTCTCTGGTTAACTTTACCAATTTCAAGAGTGTGCTTCCTTCCCCAAAAGAATGCTTGTGCCTGAGAGCAACCTCGCAAGAGTCTCAAGACCTGCAGATCATTCTACTCAAAGGAGAAGTGAGGCAATTTAAATCAGCCAAGAGATTTGAAGAGAAGTACTAACATCCTGAGGCCATTACAATTCCTCTGCAAGTTCTGATTGCAAAAATTTTCCAGTACTTTTACGCTGCAAGTAAAGATTAATTCAGGTCTGGAGGAGGTTTTTATCATGTGAAAGACATTTTAACACTCTGCTTCCTTCCAAGATCATTACTGATACCTGTAATGGGTAAGACACTGTCCTCCAATTTTCATTCATCCCCCCCCCATTTTTTTGGGGATTAGATCAAACCATTGACATTCAGCTTGTAAGAAGAGGACAGATCTTGCAAAGGCCCAGAATAGTTTGTTATGAATAAGCAAACATCACAGTTTTAGCTGCAAGAGCAAAGAACAGAAGATAAGCACCTGTGTAAGGAGAGAGACAAACTGGCCTGGCTCAAACTAACTGCGACACCAATTCACCAGAAACACTCTGTTCAGCTTTTACCTACTCAAAACATACAAGCATAGAAAAAGAAAACCAAAGGAAGAATCCACTTGTCCCATTGCGGGTTACCTAATCTACCGGAATAAAGAATTGTCCCTAATCCCTCACACATCTGCAACATTCAGAGATGCTATTTATTCATTAACTTCTCTTTAAAGAGATGCATTAGTGAATTGATACATGATTAGGATGAAAGTCCATTCAATTAATAAGATGCATTTTAATTTATAGAAGCATTAAAAGGTATCTAGACGTGTATGTGAAGCTCTCCCTTCAAGCAGCATGACAAAGCTTCTGAAATCTAGTAACACATGGAATTCTGAGCAGTGTTCAGTGTTGGGGTTTAGTCCAGTACATTCAGGAACTGCACAAAGGTCTCTGCAGAATAATGTAATCACTAAAGACTTTGCATTTGGCTTTGGGAATACCAGCCTTTCCCACAATGTCTCCAGACTTTTGTGACACTCAACAAATGCTGAAAATATTTAAAGAGGGGCCCAGCCAATGGTCAATACTAAAGCCCAGGCAACAGAGCCTCTGAATAGTGCTTTGCTTGTTGCAACAAATTTTTTTAGCTGCTCTGTCCTAAAATGGCTTAAAAACACTGGTTACTTCTTCACATCCAGACCTCGCAGAAATGCTGCAAGTAAAGTGGAATTACATGCCAAAAACCAGCAGCAGCTGTGCATGTACATACATTTCTCTGGAAGCTTTTGCTAATGCCCCTTGCAAGTCATGTGCACACGATCAGAAGCAAAAGGCCTTCCCAAAATAATTGTGGTGGGCACGTTGTTCAAGATACCCAAGGGGTCCAATCAAGATCAGAATATCCCTGACTAGTGCTGCACAAACACACAACATACTCCCAACTCCATGGAGAAGTTCATGTGCTACAACAGAATACCAGGTAACTAACGGGTCGGTTCCACCTTTATTAAGGACTGGCATCTCTCTGTACCCACACAGCATGTTAGAAACATTCATCCTGTACAATTTAACCTCAGATATTCATGTCAGCTACCGCTGGACTAGCCACTGTCCCAGGGTCCTAGACATGGCTTTGCTCTCAGAACCCAGTTTCAAATTTAAAACGGAGAACAAGCCAAATCACTCACCAAGAGACACTTCCCTGTCCAGAATCTCGTATTACCTGTCTGAAGCATGGCCACCAAGTTAACCGATGCCAGGCCACCAGCTGTGTCCCTAAGAACACTCACCGGCAAGGGGTTGGACAGGGAATGCTGTGGAGAGGATCTGGCGACAGGCGGCACGCTTCTACCGGGACTGGTTCCTGGGCCACTGCCCCCAGCAAACTGGGCACACAAACAGATTTGATCATCAGGAATTCCACAGAGATACTGCATTTAATCAGATTTAACACAGACAGAAGAAACACATTCATCTTAAAAATGAAGCCATATAGGCTTCAGGGAATAACTTACATAAACTGAACATAAATTAAGAGGAAAACCTTAACAGTTCATGGAGTTTTCAAAATAACAGAAGTACCTAAGACAAATACTTGTATTTGCACCGAGTACATTTTCTTTTGTAACACAAAAAGATAAAAACCTGCATGCTTGGCCATAGATCAGTTATTTACTCTCCGGAATTAGGAAGCCCATTCCCTGTGAGGAGATGTGTCTGATGTGCACCACAGGAGTGGTAGGGAATGTTCATCTCCACTGAAGGACCTGTGCTAGTCACTGTTAAGAGGCAGGACAGGTAAGGAGCTGGGAAACTGCTCCAGTTGGTACAGAAACCCCTACAGTGTACTGCTCATAAAAAAATTTACCCAGGAAAGAAGTAAGCACTTAATTTCTGACTCTCTGAGTTACTCCATAAAACAAAAAGCAAACTTAAGAGAAAAGCTACAGCTCTGGATTATGCAGACCTAGAAAAACTTCAGATATTATGCAGTGTAAAAAGAATACTGATTTTAGAATGTCCATCACTGTTTTGGGGAGGGGTTTGGCCCCTATGGTGTCAGCCTCCCACAGTAAGTTTTTCTTAAGAGGGAACCCTGTAAACAACTTCCCACTCCAATCTACAGGATTGTGCAGGTGGGCTCTTTTGGAACACTGAACCCTTATCAAAATTGTTTGCAAACCTAGAGGTATCCTCAACTGAGATACAGGTTCCAATGGAACTCAACCTCAAACCTATACGCAAGTGGAAAAAATGCCCTATCAACTGTTCAACTAAATATTAATTTAAAAATCAATTTCTTCATATCCTCTGCCTAATCAGATCTGAGCATATCAAGTTGACATCATCAATCCGTGATCCCAATGATGGATCAGTAACACATTGTCACATCACAAACTTCTATCTGCATACTTTGCAAAATGTGAATTAAGGCAGATTTGTCAATGATTAAGATTCTTACCTCAAAATAATCACTAATTTTATGTCCTCTAGGAGTGCCTTTCCCTAAAAAGGAAAGCAAAGGATTAAAATAAGAGTTGTACTTTAAAGAAGAGAAATTACCATGCCATCCTAAAAATCTCCTACATTTTGACACTCCTTTTCCTGTTCAGTGCAACACCTATCACAACAAAGCTTCTGCACAACAGAAGCCCACCCCGGGGTTACAGTCCTTGTGCTGTTTTTGGGAGTCTCTACAGTTGACAATTCAATTAACTCTCAATTCCAAACATGTCAGATCCAATCAAACAGCATTTGCACTTGCTGAAGTACTTAGAAAACACTAAAGGTCTTGACTGTTGCATAGGTTCTCCAAAATTTCCTTCAAGGAGAGCAAAAGGTACTTTCACTTCTCTGCCTTCAGACAAATTACTGCATATGAGATCTCTCACAAGCATTCCTGTAAGAGTTTGAGAGGTAATTAGCAATGGCTTAACATCAGCTCATTAAAACCCAGTCCTTTATCCTTACTATCATATTATCAAAGCAGTTCTGTCAACACAATTCTCATTACTTTCTTGTTGAAGAATGAAAGAACTCAATCTGCCCCTCTGCCCATTTGCTAGAAAATCTGAACTTGGATTGAATATGCCAGGTTTTCCACAGCACTCAAGACAGCACTGCCTGCTTGGGCACAGCTTGTTCCTGATTTGTCATGGCGAGAACTTGCTCTAACAAGGCAGGCACACGTCTTGAAAAGCAAGGAAGAGAGTACACGCTGTATTCTGAAGTCTGGCTGCTGTATATGTAGCGACACAGAACCAAAACAACACTGCAGAGCAGCATACAAAGCCTCTGGGCAACCTGTCCCATAAAAATGCAAGCGTTTGTGTAAATAAGCTAAGTATTTTCTTGCCAATAAGGATAACAAGCCTCTCAGAAGAGAATACCCCATCATGGAGTAGCTTATAATAAGCTGCCTGACACACCTTCGAGAAAAGCCATTAGTTTCCTAGGACACTGCCTGTGCACATTGTGCCTGAATTACCAAGCATGTGGCAATCCTGTGGCAGGGTCAGAGCATGGATTACCTTGACTGGTCTCGTAGGCTTCTGCTTTCCTTTTCCTATTCCGCTGGTCATTCTGCTTTTTCTCGGGAGTCTGTTAAACAATACTTCAAAATTAACGTTACTGCAGTTATTCCAAGATTTAAAGAAAATGTCCAAACACAATGATCTGTTCCATATTCCCAGTAGCTGTTTAATTTCTCTGCTGCATTTCTTTCTATTGTTGGTACTTAAAGAAACAACTGCCCTCCAAGAGCTGCTACCTTCTCACAGATGTGCTTCAGGAGGGAGAGAATGTGGTTAACAAGGAGATAATTTATTTTTTCTATTTCAGCTGCTGCAAGCCAGCCTCTACTGTCCAGTGACCTTACAGGGTTAGCAGAGCAAGTTCAAACATTTATAAAAACCTATGTAAACCCCTTCAAGGTGATCATGGTACTGGTACAAGGGGAATAATGATGAGGAGTTTAAGTACTGACATCCAAATCTGCAGTCCAATCACAGTCTCTTAAGCCAATTCACTTTGCCTGCAGGTAATGCTTCTTCTCAAAGCACACTGCAGATGGCTAGAAGAACTAGCCCAGGACAGCAGGCAGGACAAACCTGTTACAGATGCAGCAATTCACCTAGACTTCTGTTTGCTCCTCACCTGCTCTCATTAAAGTCAAGGGTCAGTTCCATGTGCCATTTCTGTGAGCACCCAGAGACCTGATGGGCAGCTGATCAGTGGATTTATGCACAATCAATTTATTTATGCACAGGTACAACATAGAGCACAGTTGACAGGCCTGAGGGCTCCAGAAGTGTCATGCCTCTCTGTCTGTCTGTACAAGGCTAGCAAGCCTAAACATGAGAATGGAGGAGACCCTGGCACAGCGCTTTCCCCATCACCAGGTCATATCTGTGGCCAAACCTGCCGAAGACATGGGGAAACACTGCTGGAAGCAGCTCACTGAGGTTGCTGGAAAGAGATGTCTTGTCATTCCCCTTACCACTGTAATTTTAAAAACATCTCTTATCCCAAATTGCCCCAAATAATTCCCAAGCTGTATGTTCTCCAATCGCTGCAGCCACCACTGATCTATAGCCTGGGGGAGGAGAGAAAAACACTATGCAAAACACAGCTCTGGGAGAGGGAAGGCCATGGCCAGAGAGTCTGTGGTAAACCTAAGTTTCGTGCTCTTTGGAAACCCAAATCTCAAGTACCCTCTTTAAAGATCTCTACCAAAAGACTTACACATACTAAGCACAGACATCAATCTTCCTCCTTTAGTAGGATAAAAAGGATAACGTTGAATCTAAACCTGGCTGTGTCCCCAGTGGTGCTGGACATCTGCAGCCCCATGTTACCAGCTGGGCACTCACAGACAGAGTGTTGTTTTGGTAAGAGGACAGAGGGGATGTTAAGACAAAGGTGGTTGTTGTGTCTGCAAGGTACTTTTTAGAATGAGGGGACTGAAAACTCCTAAACTACCTAGAGACTTGCTGCTCCAGCCCCTCTATGCGTAAAAGTCAGTGACATTGCCTTCTCAGTGTGAAGAGCCGCTCCTGAACAGCGTTGGCGTGACTGTAACACCACAGGCTCCATTACAGACTCCATGGAGCTGTGAGCATATTAATGAGAATCACTTCAAGTTGTTTTTCCATTCAAGTACTTACATAACAAAAATGACACACAACATTCTGTTACAGAATGAATAAGCAAGGAATGGGAGATTCAGGTACATCAGCTTGGTCAATTTATATCTCTCCACAAAAGTTCATTAAAAAAAAATTAAAAGAATGAATACCCAGATTTTCACTATTAATTACACTTACTTTATGGAGTTTAAGATACTGCATTCTCAAAAGCCCCTCATACCAGTACTGCCATATAATGGAGGGAAATATGACCCAAAACTTAACCTGGTAACTATGGGGGAAGTTCATAAGAAATGCATAAGAAAATGCACTTAAATTTAAGGTTTTGGTTTATTAACATAGAATTTTAGAATAAAAATCCAACTACAATTAATTTTGCCGCTTTAATGAGCATTTTGAAATAATTAATCGTAAAGAAGTGAGACTAACCAGGGACAAAGCATCAATTTTCACCTCCCCACACTTCCACAGAGCAAGCCACAAAATGTTCTGCCTTGTATAGGCTTCGGCAAACTCACATATTTGATAGACATGGCAAACTTTTCCATTAATGCTCTCTGGCTTTTTATGTGCATCCAAAAATGTATCCCAATGAGCTGAAAACAGTTTCCCAAGCTGAGCTTTATGAATGCTGTGTTTGGGATTGGGTAAAACCTGCCTGGAATGGTGGGAAGCTCCGAGGAGGAGCTTCACAGAGAAGTCGAAAGCCTGCAGGGTCAAGCTAAATACTTCCCTGGCTACTTTCACTCTCCAAACTAAGATGACTGTCACTGACTCTCACACAATTTCTTCCATGCTTTGAGATTGATCATGTTTACCTTAAACCTGACTACCCCAAGCAGTTGTGCCTGCTTACCTCCAATTCTTTATCACTCAGAGAGCCCACGCTGCACAAGCTCTGGTTGGAAGACTCGCTATTTAACGGACCCTAGTGAAAAGCAAGCAAAGACTGTTAGAAACAACTTCCTTGCAAGGCAGACCCATCCTAACAAACATTCAGTCTCTGGGCTAACTACAGTTACAGCAGCACCACTGGTCAAATTCCCCGACATGGGATGGGGCACTAAGAGCCTTCAGAAGCCATTTGCAGCAGGACAGTTGGATTGTTCAACCATTTTTTCTCAGGATAATGATCCAGCCTTTGGAGTATTTCTGCATCAGTTCCTATCCTAACCGGTCTATTTACCCACATCCACAAAATAGCCAAGGTGGTATTTATAGAAGCCTAAGGCTAGAGGAAGAAAACCTGATTTGTTGAGTAGCAGGAGCTGCAAGCTCAGCGCTCCAGGCAAGCATCTGCTTGACCCTGAGCTAAGCATTCAGATGCACCTTCACCTGGCAAGCCAGCTATTACTGTTATCAGATGCTGGCTGTACCACTGATTTAAATGTGTCATTTTATGCTTTTTTCAACACTAGGAAGTGAAAAAGTAAAACTTGTGTTAACAGCAGTACAACTGGCACCCATAATACAACCTTTCCCACTTGGCTATTTTATGGACCCATGTGTGACCTGCCCACAGAGCAGCTGCTCCCACCAGGCCAAAGCAGAAATGCAAGAGGCCAGAATAGATTTACCGAAATTGTAACCAGGTACCTCAAGAGTCTGCTGCATCTTTGCAGGCTCTGCTGGATACACATCTGTATTTTTATACATCCAAGTAGTTTGAAAATTATTTAAGATCTCTAATAAAACTGGTTTTAAAAGGAAAAAGTGAATCATGCAAAGTCACTGTGTTTTATCCTGACACAAAAGTATCCTCCTACAGATCTAACTTAAGAAATGAAGACAAATTTGACAAAGATGTAAAAACAAGATTCACAATTAATGATGGAATGTGTTAACAGGAAGAATGACACGATAAAGCCAGTTCTCCATTAATAACTTGCAAGCATCTTTTCCCCAGGATGCATTCCGTTTTAGCATTTTTAACTTTGCAGTAACCACCTCCCACTGTTCAATCTTTCCTCAAAGCAAAGCCACTTCTCATTGTACACTTGAGCAGAAGACTCAAGCGGTGGAGTGGAGGAGAAGCCTTAACACCACAGAGAAACCCCACAGTAGATAATTTTTTAATAGATCAGTTCTCCCTCCCCTGTTTAGGGGACAAACACCACTATCAAATCGTGACATAACCTAGCTATTACTAACCCCAGTTCCCAAGCAGGCATGTGCTGAAAGTAAAAGTTTACCATGTTCATTGTGAGTGTTAAATATCAAATTAGTTTCTCCTAAAATGACATGCTCAGTTGCTTCAACCAAAAACCAAAAAAAAAAAAAAAGAAAATACAAGACCTGAATAACTCAAGAGGCTAAATATTTAAGATTCCCTTAAAGAAAAATTGCAAGTCTACATTCTTTAAGCCATACTATTATCCCTTCAAGGGATCACACAAATAGCTCAGGACCAGAAAAATGTTGACCTCATCTCTTCAGCAATAGTTTCTTTTATGCAAAGCGACAAGCTCCTCACCACCCAACGACGACTCACAAACGTTATAGGTACAACTCTTGGTTATTCCAGAAATTTACTCCTGGGCCAACATGACTTAACAGAAGTGCCAACATTAACCTTAGCTACATCTACACAAAGGTCTCACTGCTAAAAAAATTGTAAAATCTTATGGCAAGCGGCAACAGAAAGTGAATCCTTTCACCCATGAAAAAAACTTGTTTATAAACTGCACAAATGCTGCCCTCCAAAATCTTTCTGTTCTCTCAGAAGCTCCAATCCCAACAGCACATCCAAGGCACCAATCAACCTCCTGTGCCAGGTGAGAATTTTGTGAGATACAGGAGCATCTCTCCAAACGAGCATTTGCTGGGCTCACACTGGGGTTCTGATATGATAAAGATGAAAGTGAAAGTTGTTTCCACAATTGCTTAAATCTCTTTGCCTCCATTTTGGAGATGGATAGCAAATGACAGGAGCAGTTGCTCCAAAAAACACCATGTTTGAACTTTCCATGAACATTATGATTGAAGGAGAATGTCAGTAGCTCACACAGGACAATTTTTCAAGGCCCCTGTATTCTGGGATCACCTGGAGAATTAACTGATGAGGCCACTTATAGCTAGAAATGATACTAACACTTTTTGCAGAAATACAAGTTTATCTTGTCCAGTGCAAAAAATCCACTCAGTTTGCATCTGATTGTAAAGTTCTCGGATGCAAGCAGCTAGAAAAAAGCCTAATACAAAATCCACCATGTTTTTCTTTCTTCCCGTACTACAAGTACCTGCACTGACTGTCCTGCATGGGAAATTTTTAGCCCTACCAGCTGGAATCAAAACCATTTCCTGCATCAATAAAAGAGGAATTTGATGCTGGTCAGATTCTTGAACAGAAAAAAACCCCATTTTTTTCCTTATTTTAAACCTTCCTCTAGAACCCACACTGATGATGTGGTAAAATTCAACTCAGCGCAGTAGTAGAAATGGTGAGAAGGAACCAACTTCTTCATTATGGAACTGGAACAGAACAGCTTCTCTACAGGTATCCAGCAATTTCACTGTCACATGTACTGATTTGTGAACAAATGCATAATTAATTCTTTGTAGACATGTTTTGACCCATGCAATGGATCAAATGCATGATTTTCCCTTTCCCTTGCTGACATTTAAGAGGACCTTCCATTGACACTTTTCTTACTCTAAAGGCTAAGACCTTTACAGACAAGAGCTGAACTTGGCAAAGTTGGCAAAAAGCCTTGTTTTGAGACATTTTGGCTACAGAAACTCAAACTGTTCATTAGAACATGCTGTACTCAAAGCAACAAAGATGCAATACCTAGGATGCTTCAGGAACGTGACCTTGTGCTCAGCTGCACCTCTTCTCATGTAGTGCATCAAGAGAAAGGAAAAGCAAGTTTTCCTGATTATCCAGATAACGTGAGGTTATGTGTGAAATTAGGTAACAGCTGCTTATAGCAACAAGTTTAGGCATGGATGTGAGAAACTATATATCCGAGTATCTCCGCTCAGCTAACAGTCAGTGAGTGTGTGCATAAAAAATGCTTCAAATTTATATTTTATCATTCCTGACTGTTTATATTTAACTCAGCAACTGACTTGGGATAAATGTTCAGTACATAATTTAGCATACCATTCTTAAGTGGACATGACACAAAAGGAATTAAAGAAATGAATGTGAACTTTGGAAAAAAAACCCAAAGTAAGCAAAGAACATTAACATGAGTATATTGCCAAGGAAGTAACAGTGGGGAATAATAAACATGCAATAGTTTATACAGAAAGGGCTTATGAATTTTATTCCAGACATTATCTGACTTTTTTAGCATAGACCACTTTGACATAATACTGCACTTCTCTGCTCTCTCTTCCAGCCCACTCACCCACTGTGCCCTGTCAAGGCAATTGGTGATGGGGCTCAGCAAAAATTCAAAATACGTGGGTCATCTGAAACAAGCTAATAGTTTCTATAGTGTTTACCCAAATGACAAGCACAAGAACAGCACACACTTCCTCCTCCACAAGGAATTTCTCTTCAAGATAAGCTGGCATGCTTTTTTCCCTTGTGATTCACCTATCAGCTGCTGCTTCGAAGTCTGTGACCTACCTATGCACAATAAAGCCTCCATACTGAGAATTGGATACAACAGCAGCAGGGACTTTGAAGACTCCTACTCAAGAGGCAAGAATTTAAAATCTGGCCACTCACAGGAGCTGGTTAGTCATTTCTCCCTTTGCCAGGGCCCCTGGAAAGCACAGTGAGGCTTCAATGGCTGAGACTTCAAAAGAAGCAACTTATCCTGCTAACAGCTCCCACCAGATCAACTAGAACAATACCAAGCTGACTCAGCCCCCCTTACCATCTCCTGCCTCCCATGACTTGTGCACTTCCACAGCCCCCTCCCCAAGTTCCCAGAAATGACCCATCACTCCACAACTCAAGCTCGGCAGTCTCCATTTTGTGCTCTCCAATTCCTCCTACTGAAAGGGAGATGCAGGAATTCCAGCTGCCTAGCCAGAGTCTCCAACATAGGCTTACACAGCCTATGCTTACATAGCAACATGCACTGCAAAATTCTCTTGCTGTCTAAATGGAGACATGGAGATAGACATGCTTCATTACCTCAAGGCACGATAACCTCAGTTCCTCTAAATTCTGTAGAAGATCAAGAGATTACAAAGGCAAAGAGTCTATCCTTAGTTCCACTAAAGATACATGCTGACTCCACACAGGTTTACACCAAAGTGAAATGGTCGAATGGTTTTACAGTTACTCTGGTCCAGTGCTACTGTGTCAGGTTTAATTAACATATTCTTACCTTATTTCAAGCATCCATAAGTATGATAATTACAACCTGCTTCTTAATTGGACTTTTAGAAAACCTCAGTATTACTGCTGATAACGAAATCCCTGAATCACTGAGGTCTTTTTGCCATGAGAAATTAATCTACTCTCAGATGTTCACAGGTAACCCCCACTCCATCAGATGGGCAAGCAGATTTGCAGCAGGATTTGCTTGGCTTCCATTATGCTTCGAGAGTTCTCTCTGGTTTGAAATACGGTATTTTTATTTTACTGATGGCAACCTGGACGGAAGGGTCACACGACTCATCCTAACCCTCAGCTCAGGAGCAGAAATAGGACTGAGGTCTGACAACTATTTCTGGGCTCTAGCAGCCAGACAACGCATTTGAAGTAATGTTGCACACAGAAGCATCCAAACAATTTTCAAGTATCTGGTATAAAGTCCTGGCACATTCTGTGGCAGCTGCTAAATTCAATTCTAAGTTTTAAAACTTATATTAACTGGTTCTTCTGATGGCCTACGACACCTTTTGGGGACCACCATTGTGCAGCACCACTTCCCTCCAAGGACGACATGATTATTCTCAAACACAAATTCTCAACATGGTAACTTTGCTGCTAAAACTGTTGCTGAGTACATCACAGAACTGGAGTTGCTGAAGTGATCCAAGTCTTCAAAAGTTACAGAGAATAAGTAAAAACCCAACTAATACAAGCAAATACTGTTCTTTATGAACAATTTTTTGCCAGCATATATTCTGCGTCACTACCTCAAAGCAGGAGGAAAGGGAGCACTTACTACCACCAAGAACAATACTTTTTCAATTCTGGCACAGTCAGATGGATCTACAAGATTCCTACAGCCCAGCTACGCTCCCTAGAAGTACTTCAGCCATTTTAGTTTAACTATAGAAGTGGCCCACAGAGCTTGGTTCAGAGATCTTTTGAAAACCAAACTTGTAGAAGATAAATGTGTTGCTGTGAGGACCCACCCTGGTTAAAACTGAGACAGGCTGTGTACAAATACAGATTCACTCATCACAATTACTTATTCAAATTCTTATCCAGGAAAAGTCTGCAGAAATGACACAAACCTCTTCAAGTTAACCCACCTGATATCTTAAAGGCAGCACCCAAATAGGAGGAAGGGGGGCAGAAGATGAAAACAGACTAAATTAAACAACATTATCTAGAGAAACAATTCACATTTGTCTCCTGGGCCTCCTGACCCAAGGAAGATGTCTAGTCAGGGTAATGCTTCATGGGAATGCGCTTAGGTTTTCCCAGTAAGTAAATATAAACAGGAGCTAAATAAGCAGGAACAGTCAATGTCAGAGTGTCATGTGTTAATTCAGGGCCTTGCTCTGGGAGTTTGAGGAAGAACAGCACTTCACCGTATGGCAAGAATAGACATCTAAAGCATCACCAGCTTTTTGAAGATATTTAGTCTTAGTCTTAGTCACATGGGTGAAGCACAGGAGTATAACAGTTGCCTAGAAACATTCCTTGCTCATAAATTTGATTCAATGAATTAACTCCAAGCTTCTAGTGAAATACATTCTTCAGCTACTAAATAGCAAAGTTCATCACAGACTTGCAACAGAATTTTGAGGCTTTTGGGGCTGCAAATGACCTCGGTCATTGGGTTGTGCCTTCAGCTACCACAGGAGGTGACAAGCACACAGCTGTTTCCAAAACAGTTTAGGATTTCTGTCCTCTACTGTTGTTACTGGAAAGCTCTCCCAGAATCCCATGACTCTGATGGCTAGAAGCTTTTTTCTAGTTTCCAGCCTGAAAACTTGTTCTAGATGAGCTTGCTCTCATTCATACCTCAAAACACCTATAGTTGCTCTTTAATAACACACAGGAACTATGGGCTTGAAGCTGAAGTTGTATTAAGGTATAAACAAACGCTTTCATTTTATACAGGTCCAAAATATACCCTGTGTTTCTAAACATTAAAGAAAGAATCTATACACAGCAAGATACACCCAGTGGAAGGAAGGCAGGAAGCTCAGTACAACTGCCTGCTGCCTTCACCCAATCACATCTGAGCATCTAAGATGACATTTCTTCCTTTTATGCAATGAACAGCACCAGATACCTTCCATCCCAGGAGGATGGGCCAGGCCCTGTCCCACTAGATGGCACTCACTCACTCCATGGTTCTTTCCTTAAACATTTCATTGGAGCCAGCTAAAAATCTTAGCTAAATCACACAAAATTGTATCACAGCTTTCCCAATATATTCCCTTTAAGACAGTGACCTACCAATGCCAGTGCGGAGCATGACGGACGGAGGCTTGGGGGGGTAGGGAGGGAATTTGAAGCACCAACCTGGGAGGGAATGTAGTAGCTGAAATTAATATTGCAACCAAGACCTGCTCCAACATAGTAGAGTCATGCTAATTTATATCAATGGTTGGCTGATCTATTTACAAATTAGCAAGAATGCAAGCAAATAAATAAATCTATTGTTTGCAATAAGTGTAATGCACTTTAACAGTTTACTAACTAGTACACGGTAAAACTGCATAACAACAGGTAAAAACAAAACTCAGTAACAGAACAGCTTTTCTCAAAGTGAGGCCTCCAACAAATGAGGCTTTTTCTCCTGGATTGCTTTAGAAACAAGTTTTCAATATTCACCCCTACAGAAAAGGGCATGTACTTTCTGCTCCAAACATATTGGAAACATAATTAAGATTTGCTTTCCTGTACCTCTCAAAGGTTATTCCTTTAAAATGAAGAGTTCCTAACATTCTTTGCGAGCACTGAGTACATTGGCACTGCTCTAAAGCTATACCAATGTCTATGCTTTTAGCTGTTCTAGTAAGATGTTTGGGTTTATCTGTACTGGTACAGCTAAAGATTCTGAAGTGACAAAATGGGGGAAAAGAGGCAAGAAACAGGTGATAAAGTACACAAAAAGTTGTAATGTACGAAACAAGATCACAGTACAGTAAATGCCATCAACTTTCATGCAAGAAAAAGGACTTAGTATGTTAAAAGTCTTAAAAGTAGGGGAAAAGATAAAAAATCCCCAGACTCTTACTTAGCAACTGAAATTGTTACCTCTTAACTTCTAGCGTTAATCTTTCTTACTACGCTTTCTTAGAGCTGAGCATTTGGCTTCCTTGTGCTCTCTTTCCAGACTCAACTTTGTCTGAGAGGCAGAGCAGAAAGAAAAGCGAGAACTCAAAACTCTTTCAAGTTTTGAATCACTTCATGTTTTTCTGAGAAATACAGCATCTACAATGTTTTTTCTCAAAATAACTCTAGGTGGCTTCAGAAAATTATCTAATGATGTGTTGCTTTACCTTCATGTTAAAAATTCAGCATCTCCCTCAAAGATTAACTCATTATCCCTGACCTAGTTTAAAATTAGTTCTGTCACCATTTCATTGCTCAGAAAGACTTACATTAACACTACCAACACCTGGAGAACTCACAGCTTAATGCCAGGACACCAAGCAACGTCACAAGGTTGTTACTCAGGTGCCTTGCTTTAGATAGCTCCTGACCAAGTGGAAGCTGTACATGAGGATAAAGATGGGATTTTATTGGCAGGTTGTGGATCAGACACAGGAGAGCTGCCCCGCAAATACTTTGTGTGTTCCATGTAATGGGGGTACACAATTTTAGCTCCTGCACCCCCAAAGAAGAGAACTCAATGTTTCAGTCTGATTACGTGTTGTATCCAATACACAACACTTGAAACTGTATCCCACCAGCAGCCAAATTCAGCTCTCAAAGGTATTCTGAAGAAAGGAAGAGCCATATGAGATTCCCACTTCTACAAAGTTGTCATGGAGTTTTTTTTGGCGTACAAGCTGCCTTAAGATAGAAGAACTCCTAAGAACTTAATTAGTGCCCAAAATCTTCTGTACAGCAAAACATCTGCTCACAGAGATCCCATTTTCATTCCTCTCGAACTTACTTCACACAAATTAGAGGTCAAAACCCAACAAGTGACACAGAATTTGTTTGCAAAAAAAAATTATCCATGTAGAAATGAAAAAACCGAACTAAAGCACAGGGCAGGATGGCTAAGCAGTCATACCTGTCACTACAGGTACTCACACTCACCTTGGCAACCCCAACCCCGGTGAACCTGGCCTCCAGGAGCTCCTGCCTGCGGGGGTCCAGGCTATGCAATTCTTCCATCATTTCTGCTGCTATGGAATAATAACACTCAGATTATGCAATGCAAGGAAAGGAGAGAGACATTCAATATTCCGTGCCACTGACGAGACTTAAAAGTGCCTGTTCTGCAGCACAACCACGTAGAGAGCATTTTCTTGCAAGAGAAATGCAAGATTACCATGTAGTAACAACATGACTTTGCCACCATATTATAGTATTTAAACCATAACCCAGCTGGAGTTTCCTCTCCTCTGCTGTACCAGCCATTTCAAGATCTCTAAATCCAAGAAACCAATTATGTCACATTCTCCCACTGGATGCTTTATTAAAAGGAAAACATGGGACCAGAGTGTTATGACTAAAAGCTTCAGAGCTTTTCATGTGTGCTGCATGACTAGAAGAAAAAAAAAGCAACATTCTTTACCCCATAATTTATTTTTGGCCAATCCTGGAAATACTCGATCTCCACGAACTTCAGATTTCACTGATAACAGCTTTGCTTCTTCCAAGCACAGAGTGGGATTATAAGAAGAAAATAACGCACGATTAAACCTTTTAATTTACAAGGTAAAGCATCAGATACTTCTAAAGTAATAGCAGCTTCTACATCCTGGATGTACCTAGGGTACCTCTTGTCAATCCAACATTATGGATGCTTTATTTGAAGGGTTAAAAATCTACCCATCATAACTGTGTCAACAGGTTAAAAATCAGGAAATACATAATTCAAATCCTGAATTGAAAAAATGGGACAAAATTCACTGTTCATTATAACTGTGAATCACATCTTCCCAACTGCACCAATCACGTTCATTTCCAGAAATGTCTGTTCCAGTTTCATTTTCTGGACTAAGGTAGAAAAAAAATCGCCAGAAACAGAAGATAAAGATTTGCTGTGTAAACAGCATATGCGATGAAGAAAGTTCTTGAAGGGCAGCAAGTGCCCTCTAGAACAGGCAGTGCACAATTATTCCTTTTATGAACTGTCCATTTTGTCCCTGCCGCTTCCTCCAAACGCTGCGGCTCCAAGTCACAGGGGCAAAGTGAATCCATCTGGGGGCATTCTCAACTGTTCTCCCAAATCAGTCTCAAGCCTCAAAAACTAATGAGATCCTAAACGTGGTTATTAAACAACCATATTTCTGCCATGGGTTCTAAAAGCACAACAAAGCTCTCAGCCCAGTTTTCAAAACAGGAAATCTGAGCAGCGAGGAAAATGACAGACGAGCCGCAAACGCCAAGATGTTCAAGCGCTCCCAGGGCTCTCGCCCATCATGGGGCAACTATCCGCAGGGAATCGCATCCCATCCACACCGGGATGCTGCTCTGGGGAAGGGGCTGACACAAGACCCCCACCGCCGGGGGCTGCTTCGGGACCCGCTGCATCCCTCTAGGCAGGGCTGGCATTCCCTCTTGTCCTCCCAGGAGAGAGTTTCCAGCACCCCTCTCCTACCCACTCGGGACGCAGAGGCACCAGCCGCCGAGCGAGCAGCCTTGCCCCGCTG
>VXAX01006684.1:52369-87797 GCA_013399835.1 Leptocoma aspasia | reverse complement strand
GGTCGGGAGGGCTGCGGATGGTAGGCACAAGGCAGGGTCAGAAGGGCCTGGAGGTCAGGGGAGGTCTGGGGGGTGCAGGAGGTATGGAGGATGGTCACACAGGGCTGGGGGGCAGCAGAATGTCAAGGTGGACTATGGGGTCATGGAGGGATGAGGGGGCAGGCACAAGGCGGGGGTGGTATCCAGCATTGGGGTGAGGTCAGGGCTGAGGGTCAGCAAGGGGAGGGCAGGGGGTGGTCACAGGTGGCAGGGCAGCACAGGTCAGGGTCCTAGAGGGCCAGATGGTGCTGGGGAGTGAGAGGCACAAGGAAGGGGTCAGATCCAACCAGGGCCTGGGGGTCGGGGCAGGGCAGGCCTAGGGACATGTCACCACCAGGGGAGCAGAGGTTGACCAACCCCCTGCCCCAGAGAGGGGGTGCAGATATGACATCCATACACCCCCCAGTTCTTCACTTCCTCTCCAGTCTCCATCTTACACACCAACCAGCAATCTCACTCCCCAAACCACCCTCATTCCCCCGAGGGAGGGTGCAAAGGCACCTCAGCACCCCCAACTCATCCACACTCCATCCCTGCCCCCTGGGAACACCACCTGGAACGGGCTGGGCCCCTGGTTTGGGGCTGATCCAACATGTATATCATGTGTGAGACACAACCCGGGTGCCTCAGCAGCCCCCATGACACACAGTCCACTCTTGCCTTTCCAAGGCCAAGCTGCCACCACAGTCGGGAAAACAGGCCCCAAAATTAATAAAGATAGGGCTTGTGCCGGCTGGAATGGAGCAATTCCATCGCTGTTCATTTGGCTCATTGCAGGCAGCAGGGGCAGGACCCAAAGTGCTGCGGGTGTTGCGCCCGCTCGCTCCAAGGCTGAATCAGCTTTCCGAAAAGCAAACAAGCAGGAGAGGATTGTTGGGAAAGGAAGTTGCCAGCCCTGTCCAAGGGGAGGCAGGCACGGATTAGCAATGGGAGTGGAGGTTCCTGGAGCTCAATAAAGGATTTGCCAGGGCTGGGGACGCCGAGGAACATCCATCACTTCACTGCGTGACATCGAGCAATTTATGATCGAACTGGAACTGCCTAATTTGGCAAAAGGGATGTGGAGAGGAGCCAGCGGAGCATCATGGAAAGACGGCTCCCGCAAGGTGATTGGAGAAGTTGTGTTATTTTAAGATTGCTAATTTATCGTACTTTGTTAAGTTGGTGCAGCAAATGGCTCTGGGAGTGCTGCCTGCTCGTGAAAGCTGCTTGTCCTGTGCTTTAATCTGGTTTTTTTTCAGTACAAGAGCCATTCCAGTTTCAGCTCCTGCTCTGTAAGTCACATTTTCAGCATGACCAGTGGCAAGAATTTGCAAAATAAATAATCAAATAAGTAGTGGTTTGTGTCTGTGTTGGGTTGTGTGTTGTTTTTAAAGAAAAAATCCTGGAGTAAATATTCTATCAGCTGGTAGCTAATTACAGCCATTTAGGGAATGTTAATTAGGACCACTTGCAGTGAACATTGTTCAAGGAAGTTTAAATTTCATTTGTGCATTTCAGTTTGATTTTGGGTGGAGAGAGGAGAAGTTGTGAGAACTGTTACACCCAAAAAAGGGTGACTTACTGAACCCCCCAGCTCTTCTGGACGCCCCTTCACTGCCCTTAGAAACACCTCCACCTCCAAAGGGAGCAGTTCACCCCCTCAGAGTGCTGGGCAGGAATTGGGACACCAGTAACACCCAATTTATGGTACTGTCCCCTACCTTTGTGTTTTAGGGGTGATGGGGGTCACTTTGGTCTAATTTTTCCTGTGCTTTTTCGACAGCTCTTGATGGGGCACTTCCTCCTCCTTCTGCATGCATTGCCAAGGACTGCATACTGCCAGGTATCACAATGCCATCAGTATTTCCATGTAGGCCACCAGAAGAAACTTTTGCTGTCACAGAATCACAGAATAGTTTATGTTGGAAAGGACCCCAAAGCCCATCCCTTCCAACCCTCTACCATGGGCAGGCAGGGACATCTTCCACCAGATCAGGTTGCTCTAAGCCCCATCCAACCTGGCCTTGGACACTTTCAGGGATGGGGCAGCCACAACCTGTCATTTCCCGATGGTCATTTTTCACTGTCATTTACACTGAAATCACAGACCAATGCCCCTCCTCTTCTTCCCTCCACCAGGACCAAATTCCCAGGGAGAGCCTCCTGGAGAATCCACTGCAGCCAGGAATGTTTTCCAAGACATCCCTTGATGCACCGCTGAGTTCCAGGCCTGACACAGGACTCATTGCCACAGCCCTGGGCTCTGCTGGGTCAGGCTGGAACAGGAGGTGGTGACATCTGATAAGGAACAGATAAACTGAGGTTGCACCATCCTCCTCCTGTGAATTCCCCTCTGCTGCCCTGCATTCCTCTGAAATAATTGGGGTTTCTCTTCTCACTTTCAAATTCAGGACTGGGGCACATCCCCTTCAGCACATTCTGGAAAGGCAGCCCTTGTGTTTTGCAGTCCAAGGGCTCTGCTAGCTCAGCTTTGCTCCTGGATTTCCAGCAGCTCATCCTCGGCTATAGTCATATCCTTCCTCTGCTGCACACTCAACTATGGTCCTCTCCACCTTCATCCTCCAAAGAGCAGCTCAGAGCAACACTTCCAGCTGCAATTTCCTTTCCAAGATGCCAAAATTGCACTCACGCCAGACATGGCAGCTGGTCCCTTTGTGGCACAGAAAGGGAAGGAATCAACAAGTTGTAACTGTATTTCTGGCTGTAAGCAGGAATTTTATAGCAGCCTTTAAGAATCCCACTTGCTGGCAGCAGAGCACAGGTAGGTACAAGGGATTTTAGACAAGTTTGTCAGATAACAGTAGGAAGGAAGTTACTGGATAAATTTCCCAGTGATCAGTGATCTCCTACAACTACAACAATGAACTTTTTCCTCCTACACTCCATCAGGACACAACTCTGAATGGGGATGTGCTGCACAGTCCAGCCTGGCACAACACTTCCATTTGTGCTGTGCCAGCATATCTGAGATTGGGCTCCCTGGAACAGCAAAGGTCTCTCAGGTAAAAATATAATTACCAGTGCTGACACATCACACTTGAACTACTTTTTATGACATGTTCTCTGCTGGGAGCTGATGCCCCAGGTTTGGACTTAGCAGAGAATTGGTGGACTGGTTTTTTAATTGTTTGGTTTTTGTTGTTGGTTTTTGTTTTTTCTTTAAATAAGAAAAGCCAACTTATCGGAATGTGCTTCTGGTCAGAAAAGGTCAGTTTGTTTCTGTTCTTACAGGGCAAGATTTGCTCTTCGAAGGCTGGAATATGTAAACAGTTCATAATTTCCTACAGAAAATTTTTTGATTCAATTAAAAATTCTGATGTCAACTTCTAAGATACTACTTCTAAAAGCTTATAAAACCTCAAAACTAAAACAATATTTAGTTAGGTTGGAAATCAAGATTCTGTTGATTTCAACTTGATTTTCTCTATCACATTACAGTTAGGGAGCAATTTCTGTGTGTTTCACATTCTGGCCCAGCAAGAGTAGAGACTATTTGGACCTCCAAGAATTCTCATGCAGGAAAACTCCTCCTTCTAGCCCACACCTGAGTGACATATGAAACTATTCTGTTTTCCCATTCTTTCATTAACTTTTTAAGAGCCTCTAAGCTCTGGTCCTTTCAGAGGATCTGGTTATGAGTAACAGAGTATGTACATGGCTGACCAAATATTATTTCATCCATGGGGACAAGTCAGCTCTCCTCCAGCGTCAGCTCTGCCAGATCGCTCCTGTGCACATCTTGCTCTCCAGGTCTGTCATCAACCAGGGTTAATGCCTCTGATTACGTTGCTGTGGTAGCTCTCCTCTTCTTGTCTCAGCCTCCTTGGATGTCAGTAATATCCCTAGTACACAGCACTTGTATCATGTTTTGAAGAACAACTCGCCTACCACAGCCATTTGCTTTGTCACTGGATTCACCAGAGGTTGGAGCTCCCCTCCACAGGCACAGCATGCCCAGCAAAACAGCAGCAAGCCCTGCCTTCCCACCACAGCCTCTCTGCTAATCCACAGGTTAGATTAGACCAAAGTTGGGTAAGATTTTACAGAGATTTTAACAGACCACGTAACAAGTTCCTTCTGCCTTCAAATTTGAAAAGATAAAATGTCAGAAGTCAAGATTCTGATATTTTTAATGTGTTTTTTGTAACTTTTCTTTGTCTCTGCTTTCCAGGCTTTTGGAATACACTAACTGCATTTTCCCAAGTATTTCTGTACTGCCACAAGGTCTAGAAATCTACTGATAAAATGTACACAAAAGAAGAGCTGAGATTCCTCAGTGATACTAGGACACAGGCAGCTGGGGACTGGAGAAAAACAACAAATAGCCTGAATCTTTAAAACATAAAAGCTGGCATGAGTGATCTCAAATCCAAACATTTTATAGGACTGGGGGAAAAAACCTCCAACCAAAAACCACAAGAGTACAACACTCAACAGGCTTTTTGAGATTTTAGCACCAGGGAATGATGTCACCTCCAGGCATCATATCCTGAAGATGCAACCCTTGTCTGCACAGCAGATTCTGTCAGACCTAATGAGGCAAGAGCTGCCAGTGAAGATTTTTCTAGGCTTGGGGCATTCAAAACATGTCACCCTTTCATGAATTCTTGTCTATTAAGGGTAGGGCTTCTGCCACACTAGGAACATTAAAAGTGTCTTTCCTCATTTTCTTTAGGGAGACAACCAGTATTTGAGCACCTTAAAGATAACATGCCATTGCCTGACTCCTTCCTGAGGCCATTCTGAGAGCCTCCACCTTCCTACACAATGGAGTTTATCTCTGAGGTTGTTCCTGCCCCTCCCTCTGTCTACGCCTTCAGGTATCCCATTAGGGAGGCGTTGATATCCAAACTGTCGCTGTTGCCCACGAACAGAAACACAAAGACTCCAATCCAGAAGGCTAAAATATCAAAAGGCTTTATTGATACAAATGGAACACATTTTTATAATGTGTTTCGCTAATGCTAAAAGCGATTGGTTACTAACAATGACACCTCTCTATTACTACTGGTTAAGTGAGAGAAACAATATTTTCTATGTTATGAAAAACAGGGTAGAAAAATACCACCTGTTGTTTTGAGAGAGAATATAGTTTACGAAAATTGTTTATAGAATCTCTCTTCGGAAAGTGAGAAGTTTTCCCTTGGGAAGAAAAACCTTAGTAGGCCTGTATCTAGGAAAATTCAGAGGCACAGAATTGTCAGCTCCACACAAACCCAATAGGAAAGCATCCAGGTCACTCAGCCTCCACAGAAGCAGCAAGCCATGTGCAGCCTCAGAGCCCTGATCCAAGGCAACGTGTGTCCTGCCGCTGGATGAGGAAGGCAGCTGTGTGCAGGCACCTGGAACTGTGCAGCCGCCACGGCCCAGCTAAGGGGAACCAAACCTCTCAGGTGGGAAAGGAAAACCTCTGCAATTCCAAAGCACACAGTACTGGAAACATCTGCTGGTTCTGCAAGCATCTGAAACAATGTGATTCTCCTGAATGTGCCAGCAAGTCCTTTCCTGTCCTTGCTCACTCTTGGATTCCCAGAATACAAGAGGACTTCATTCAATACAAGAGGACTTTTCAACAGGGTTTGCCCCCTGCTTCTCTTTCTCCTGCATAAAATGGGCAAAATTTTTGGAAGAGATGGGATGGAGTTGAGCTGCAGGCTGTGGCACACACCTGGAGAAGCACATCAAAGCACAAAGAAGCACATGGCAGCACAGAGAGGCCTGTCTCTGCCTACCCTTGGGGGGAGGAGGTGCCATGCAGCAGAGCCCTGCAGAGAGGAGCCTGCAGGAAGCTGACAGATGGGTGAACAACGTGTGACCACCCATAGAAGGACATTAAGAAAGTGTGTTGCTGACGTGGCGATGTGTGGTAGGTCACTTAGTGAGAATTACCATGTAAGGAAATACTGTGTCTTGAAGAAGTGTCTAAAACCAGCTCGTTTGTTTGAATAAACGCTTCGATTCCCTGCCAGTCTGAGTCCGTGCCTCAGTTGTTACACATTAATAACACTCTACCTTACAGGGCTTTGGAAAGCCTTAATAGACAAACTGCTCTGAGATTTGTGTAAGAGGAAAATTAAATCAACATCTTATTGTAAAGCTGGAGTTACTGCACACACTTTTTTCTAAGTATATTCAGCGCCTTTGTGAATGTCTGCAAATACATTCCAACCTTCCTAATGAGGCTCATCTCAGTAGGGAAGAAGTCTCTTGTAGCTGTGGAAAGGCCAGGTTTAGTTTTCTGCATAACCTCCATTGACCTCTTCACATCCACTATTGACACTGAATCTGGAAAAAGCCATGTGGCTGTGTAATTAGACTACTGTGAGGTGGCCCTGCCCAGGTACTGCTCCCCAGGTGAGGGGGATATGCAGCATGCCTTGAGCCTGGTCCCAGGGATGAAGAAGGAGTCTGAGGGGAGATCAGGCACTTTAATTTCCAGATGAGGAAAGCCACATCCAGTGACTCCAAGGAAGGGTGGTACCTCTCTCCTTACACCTGAGCAGATCCCCTTGTGTTCCACACATAGCACGGAGGAGCCTGGCCCCTGCAAGCAGGGACTACCAAGAGCACCTTCCCATATTACAGGAGCTGAAAGTAAGTTTCATATTCCAAAGATCTGGCAATCCCCTGGAATTCCCTAACTTCCACATAACATGAAATTGCAAGAGCTACAAGGGTCCTTTGGACAGCAAAGACAACCTGAATACAGCAGTCACACTCCACCCCAAAATCAAGATGCTGTTCCCATGCTATGTTGGTGCTTGCAGTGAGGGCTTTTTGAGTTAACACCAGAGAGCACAGTTTAGAACAGCAGAGTCCAAACCCCAAATCCAAAACCAAGATTTTCTTCTTTCCTGGAAACTGCCAACAGGCTGGGAGCTGCTGACAGGTGCTGACATGTAAGACTTGCCAGTGAGCTTTGCCGTCACTGCTATCCAACCGCTGCCATTTCCTGCTCATCCCACTGTGTCAAAGACCAAGAATAAAAGCCTTCACTAGCAAGACAACTGCCATGCCATACAATCCCTGGGCAGGAGGGAAAAGCAGAAGCACACATGGCTGAGATTTCTTTGCCTTTCCCGGCCTGTGTTCCAGCCAAGTGTTCAGGCCTGGCTCATGCTCTTCTGACTCATGCTGTATCCTATTTAGTTCAGATTAGCACTCGAGGCTGTCTACAAAGGTAATTTCCTGCAATGTGTTCCACTTTTTAAGCAACACAAGCTCCCATTCAGCCAGGCAGTTACACATAGGAACTTACTGCCTTCAACGAGAGCTAAAACCACGAACTCCAGAGCTTTGCTGGTTAAGCACAGAGCTGACAACTCCTTTTCCTCCAGAGCACCTCACTTTGCAGGAGGGTCCTCCAAAAAATTCCTCCTAATCCTCGTTTTTCTGGTAATTTCTATCTTGCCTTGAAACACAGTTAAAATGAGAACTTCTGTTGATGTCAGTGTCTAGGGACACTACACACAAGGATGTGTGCCAGGCACCCCGGCTAGGAAGAGAAATAGTTACATTAGCAAAAATGGTCCTGATTGTGGCATCATCCCTCATGGACTTATTTTTCCCAATATGGCAACAAACCAAAAATGGTGGCACTTCTCCGACTGACAAATCAGATCCTGCTGACTGATCAGAACAAAGACTGCCTGACTCAGTTTCCCTTCATCTGTGTTTACAGAGATGGAAGGATGGTCCCCAAATCCTGTAATAACTTGATCCCTGCAGCCCCATCCTCACTTCTAGGCAGTAAAACCTGTGCATCTTTCAGCAGTGCTCAGGAAAAACTGTTAAGTTCAGTTTGGGTCTGTAATTCCTGTAGCAAATCCTGTGGTGACAAGCCAGAGCTCATCCCAATGCCAATGAAGTTCTTCCAGCTTTCGTTATGATGCAGGGCCAAAAGCTAGTGGTGTGTGCACAAGGAGGTTCCCTCTTCTCACACCTCTCTTGTATTGAAAATAATCAGGTCTCATTTATCCCAGAGCTCGAGAACTCACTGCAGATTAGAAATGGTGGTGGAATATCCGAAGAAGGCAGAGCAGAACTGTTTGGGAGAGAAGACAATTGTGTCTCATCTCACATACCTCTCGTCAAAAGAATTTGATGACCACTGTTGTAACAATCCAAATCACTATGGATGACTGCTGTTCTCACTTTGCTGTGCTGTCAGGAAGATCTGGTGAAAGCTCTGATTTGCAGTGGAATTTACAATTTACTCAATTTTGAAGTGACAGCACCAGAAATACTCCCCCAGCCCCTTGCTGACATCACCTCCCCTGTTCCCTCCTGCCTCCCAATTCATAGCCTGTCGGTGAAACCACAATGCTCTGAAAAGAATGATGTACCTGGGAAGGCAAAAGCTTCTTTGCCCTTCACTCAGCACCTGAGCCCTCAGCACCACGGCTGGATGAAAGTCCTTTCTGAAGGACTAGCTCTAAGTCCAAATCCAAGTCACAGGCTTGATGGCATTATCCCTACATGAAAGGATTATGTGAGGGGTCACAACAGGTGAGGATAAAGTTCCCTTCCAGCCAAAACATTCTATGAATCTCCAAGGAAATCCACCATCTTCTGGCAAGACTCAAGACGAGATTTGCCGAAGTGTAACAATGGCTGGCTCCAAGATCGTTGGGGCAGCACATGTGAAGAACTATGAAATCATCCCTTCTGCTTGGGAGGTTCATCAGGTCACACTGGCATTGCCTATAAGCCACAGACCACAAGACTTGGAATGCTGGTGACAAAACCAGAGCAGAAACCCTCAGAAAGGCTTTAGAGTTAACATTACTCTGCTAAGAAGGAAGAGGGGAAAAAAAACCCCAAAACACTAATGGCACTTAACCTGTCTTTTCAGCATGGAAGAAGTCAATGGGGAGATTTCCTTTGAACGTGCTGGAAAGCTTGAGCAACCCAGCCTGCTCAGCAGGTCCAAGGTGGGAATGGCAGGAGGCACTGCAAGTCAGGACCAAGGTACCTGAGCAGAGCTGTGTGGGAGGCAAGGCCTGGAGTGGCAGGAGAGCAGCAGTTTCTGAGAGAACAGGAGCTGGCAGGGATTAGTTAAAGAAGCTCAAACACTATCTGTCTATAGGAGGCCTGGCTCAATTCAAGGCCATTAACTTGTCGCTTTCTGAACACCACCAAGAGGACAGGAAACAAAAGCACGTCTGCCTAGAATGGGCCCTGCTGAGTGACTGCTTATATACTGCAGCAGAACTAAGAGTATTAAGAAAGGCAAAGAGACACTTCAGTGGCTCCAGGCTCACAGGGCTGTAAGTTTTTGCTTGAAGTCCAAGTTAAAACCAGGCAACTGGGATATAGCCTTGAAAGCACAAACAAATAAGCCTTCATTTTCTCCCATTCAGGAGTTTGAATTTAAAGGGGAGTCCATCAACTTTACATAAATCATGTTTATAATTAAAAAAATATTTTCCTGCACTGCTTACAAGCCTTTGGATGATTAATAAGGCATTTTTCAAATTATTTTAATTCACACTAATTATGCTGATTGTATACTCCAGTAATTTTTCTTGCAGAGAGATAAAGCTATCCCAGGAGGAGGTCTTCCTTCAGGGACCAAGAGGAAAAGGACCCCAGGGAACTGCCTGAGGCCCCAGTAACACAGAGGAGGTCAGTCACTGAGGTGGTTACATGAGTCATATCAGGTCTAATGCACAAAGGGCTCTTGCTAAGCCTGACTTGGCACCTGGATAAGCTGAGGAGACTTCAGCTTGCTCACCTGCTGCCAGAGGACTTGAGCTGTGTTTTGCCTAGACCTTGGCTGAGGCCTCAGCCTTGCCAGGGAACCAGACTTTTTAGGTTTAGCATGAAAACACAGCAGCAACTGCAGATCTTCTGGGGTGGGTCAGGCTTGTGCTCAGCAGAAGCCAAATGTGCTTCAGAAGAGACATGCTTTACCTCCTCCTGTTTCATTTGCAGATGCTGGAAAGGTTCTTGGCCCTTTAGAAAATACACTACAACAAACTGAACAAGAATTCTCTTCCCAGTTATCTGACTCCCATTCCCTCCCCCCCCCCCATTTGATTTGATTCAACATTAATTAAAAGAAATATATATACAAAAATAGCAATGGTGCATTTCCATTGCCCCAGCACTGCAGGCTGTATGGTGTGAATGGATTCCCCGGGTTACCTTTCCCAGGGAGGACTGAAATGTCCTGACCCAGAAGCCTTCAGGTAGCAGACAAAGCAATACCTGCAGGATGACACAGCGACATGGAAGCTATGATCTCATCATGCTGCCACATGCCCAGCACGAAGTACCGTGCAGTCCCTTCCAATGCTTCCCTGCGTCGATGGGTGTAACTGCGCCGGGAACGCCCCTTCCGTCGGGAATTCCCTCCCCATCGCGGACCCCATCCCTTCCTCCCCAGTCGTGTACAAACAAGGGAGAAGGACATTACCCAGCTCCTGGGAGCCCATCCCCTGCAGGGACGTCTCCTGAGCGGAATGTCCCCCGGTCGTGTAGAGCCGTGCCGCCGCCCCAGGCGGGGACAGCGTGCCGGCGGGGCGCCTTGCCGCTACGAAGAACTGCCAGCGCGCCTCGTCAGCGGAGCGCGCCGCCGCCGAACCAGGCGGAGGAGAGACGCTGTGCTGCCGAGCTGCATTGAGCGGGCCTTCTGCCGCTTCTCCGGGCTATGCCGGCCGAGACCCCTGGGGTCGCGCCCAGCCGCTGCGAGACCGTACCCAGCGGCTGCTAGAAGCCTTGCCCCTGCGGGACGGTGCCTGGCCGCGGAGCGGGGTTTGCTGCCGCTCCGCCAAGCCCTGCTTCACCCGCTAGGGACACAACATGCACCAGGGATGACGCTGTTGCCGCTGCCGAGACAGCACGGCGCTGTAGCTTTCCGTTCGACTCCGGCGGGTCCACCGAGGCACCACCTTAGAAAGCCCCCAGACAGCAGCTGACAAGACAATATACAAATAGGAAAATACAGGTCTAACAGAAGACCAGAGGAACACTGCCTGGAGACGAAGACGGCGTCGTCAACTACAACGCCAAATAAACCGTCCCGTCCCCAGATCGCAGACAAGACAGAATTCCGAACTGGACTCTTAACTGATACATGCGGCTGCCCCCGAGTGGCGAAGAAACAACCAAAGCTACCCCTCCCCGTCTCTCCGCTTCTTCACCCCAAAACCCTACTTACCTCAATACTTACCTTCACACTCCAGTCCCTTCCTCCCTTCCTCAGCCCCTACTTACCTCCACCTTCTTCCCTAAACCCTCTACCCAGCCCTTCCACAGTCCCGCAGGATCACAGCTGCTTAAGGGGCAAGTCCAACAGATCCAAACAGAAAAAATCACTGATGGAATAGATTAATTCTCTGGACACTGGGGACTCAAGGGTTGGGGGCTTGCTTTAGTTAAAATGTTTTATAGATTTTTATTGTAATTTTTATTGTTTTACTTATGTTTTCATGTTTTTTACATTTTTGTAAGAAAATTACAGGAGAAGCCTTTTTAATAAATAAAGAAAGGGGAGTTGTGGAGGCTGGTAGGCCAACAGGGAAAGAATCCACAACAATCCCCCGGAGGAAGAACCTCTCCGGCAACAGCCTACATTTTTAGGGTGAGAAAAAAAGGCTTCTCCCGCATGCCTTGCTGTGATATGCAGGTTCAATGTATCCCATTGGCCCTTCCCCCCTTGCTCCACCCCTCTGCCCTCATCCCATTGGCCCTGGTGTTCTGCCCCGCCCCCCAAGATCCCTATATAAACCCCTGCTTTCCGTGCGTGAGCACTTCTTCATCCCTGCATTCCTTTGCGGAAGATGTTCAACTAAAGGCTCTCCTTGGAACCCCACCCAAGACCCCGTCTCTCCTGTGTTGCCCAGCGTGAGCACAGATGTGCCTGTGCCCCCGAGGTGTCTTTTTCAAGACACGTCTCCAGGAAGGTTGCAGCACCCTGACCAATGCCCACTGTGGACAGGCAGGCACTAGTGAGATTTGTAAGAGGAGAAAAAAACTGAAGTTCCCTAATGGTGGCCCAGGCTCACACAAGCACATGAAGTTTTTTGTGAGATATGGGGCTGTAACTGTTAAAAGTTGTTAAGGCTTATGCTCACCAGAAGGCCCTATGGGAAAGGCACAGCTGCAGGCTGGACGGTTGGAGGTTGGTGGAGGGGTGAGAGGCAGTTATGAGTACGGAGAGAGTTGAGTGACAGCTGGAAGTGATACTGTGATTGGCTGAAGGAACGGTGGACAGTGGATGAGCAGGAAGCTGACTGGGTGATAGGACGCATGGACAGCAGCTAAGCCAGCCAATGGGTGCCCTTTTTCTGGTAATTTCTGTTAGGCCTCGGTTGGGTTTCAGTTATGTCAGGTGGATATTAAAGGTATAAAAAGGGCGATTTCTACAATAAAGCGATCTCCTTTGGATGCATAAGGGGGTCCGTGTTGCTTTGTTCCCCATTGCTACCGTTTTTGCAACCCTGATTTACATGAATCAAACCACCACAGAAAAGCATGAAACTTATTCTAATACCTGTCGTACCACACCCTAAAAATAACAGAAGAAAACAAGCTGAGATAAAAGGTATTTCCTGTCAAACACAGGGAAATACCTTCCGAAAGCTACAGTGCTGGCTTCCTCTTAAAAACAAGAGTGCAAAAATTAAACCTCGTGCACATTTCAGATCAAAGAAAGTGTCTCATGTGCTTTGGTTTAGCACATGACCATGGCAGGGCAGTTTGTGAAATGGGAGCTGCAGCCAGTAAAAAAAGCAGGTAATTATTTATAAACCCCAGTCCTGTTAGCTGCTTCTGATCTGCTGCACTCTGAAGGTGCCCCAAAACCAGCATCAACACCAAACTTTTGAAAACCTGAACCCTGCCTCAGAGGAATATATAGCACCCGAGCTATTGTGTGCTGGCTCCCTGGGAGGACATCCCTGTGGACAGTGAGGGCAGAGCAGCATCATTTGCTTTCCTCACACCTTGAGGCATCCAGGGAAAGCTGGTACAGAGAGACTCACATAGTCTCAGTTCCTGCCTTCAGATCAGTGTATTTTAATTAATGGACTGGCACACACCTGAATGACTAGGAAACAGCTGCACGAGATAAGCTGGCCAAGGGATTCATATCAGCAAGCAGTTGCAGAGAAGAGCAGATTTATCCTTTGTATGTTTGTTTCCAAGACAAGAGTACACAAGACAGAGATAATTTCAGAGCTCTCCTGTTTCATGTGGAAATCCAGACTATGAGCAAGTCGCTACTCAACTTGCTCAGCTGCTGTAAGACACCATGACCATCTCTTAGGTTAAAACCATGAATAATTTTTAAAACTCAGACCAGCAGCATGACATTTAAAGGGCTCCCGTCTCAAGCCTGTGCTCTTCAGCATCCACATTAATGACCTGGATGCAGGATTTGAAGGAATACTAAGTAAGTTTGCTGTCTGCACTGAACTGGGAGGAGCTGTCGAGTCTCTCAGGGGCAGAGAGGGCTTGCAGAGAGACCCGGACAAATCAGAGAAATGGGCAATCACCACTCGTGGGAAGTTCAACAAGGGAAAGTGCTGGATTCTGCACATGGGAAGGGGCAAGCCGGGATGTGTGGATGGACTGTGGAATGAGGCTGGAGGGCAGCTGCAGGAAGGGACTCGGGAGTCATGGTCCATGGCAAGTTGAACATGAGTCAGCAGTGCCCTGGTGGCCAGGAGGGTCATCCATGTCCTGGGGGCATTAGGTAAAGCATTCCTGGTCAGGCAGGGGATTGTCCTGCTCCACTTTGGGGCAGCTCCACCTTGAGTGCTGGGGGCAGTTTTGGGCACCATAATATAAAAGACATTAAGCTACTAGAGATCATCCAGAGAAGGGCCATGAGAATGGTGAAGGGCTTTCAGGGGAAGCCGTATGAGGAGTGGCTGAGGGCACTTGGTCTGTTCAGCTGGAGGAGACTGAGGAGGAGAGTGCCTGAGGAGACACCACCCCCGCCCCCCGCAGAGGGGCAGGAACCAATCTCTTCACTCTCCTGACCAGGGATAGGACTCGAGAAAATGGCTGGAGCTGTGTCCAGGGAGAGTTAGGTTGGATATCAGGAAAAGGTTCTTGCCACAAAGGGTGGTTGGGCACTGAACAGGTTCCTCAGGGAATGGTCATGGCCCTAAGGCTTCCAGAACTCAAGGAATGCTTGGACAATGCTCTCAGGCATGGGGTGGGATTGTTGAGGTGTCCTGTGCAGGACCAGGAGCTGGACTTGATCTTCATGGATCCTTCCCATTTCAGTATATTCTGTGATTCTATGAGATCTAAAATGCTTGCTCTACTCTCAGGGCATTTGTCCTTAGCAAAACTCACTTGAAGTGATGCCAGGCATGGTACAAGGCACTGAGGTCCTGGGTGTGCAGAACTGCATTGCACACATGTCACCACGAGGAGATGAAGAGGCTCCAGCCCAAAGTCCACATGCCTCATGGCTGAAGGGCGGTGGGTTTGCAGTACTTGCACTGGATCCACACCCGATACATCGTCATCTGTTTTCCACGGTTCACTTGCAATCGCCGATCAACCAGGTTCTGGATTTTTTGCAGCCCAGCTGTGGTGAACAGATGATCTAATTCATCTGGAAGCAAAGAGAAGGAGACTGAGGAGACCATAGCTTTTCTTTAATTGATACCTGCTCACACTGAGGGCTAAGCTAACCTGAAAGATGGGCCAGAGGAAATCCACAGTCTCTCCCTGGCAGGGAAATTATCAAACAAGATTTAACTACTTTACTTAGTTTTACTAAGTAAAACTAAGGGGAGTTTAACATCACAGTTTCTCTAGTTTCCCTTTGCGCAAAGAAGGAAAGAATTATTTGGAGTACATCTAGAACTCGATACTTGACAAAGAAAACAGCAGCAGTTTCAAATATGGTTACTGCTTGTAGTAACCAATTAAGGAGCATTTGGCAAGCTGGGACAGAGCCATTCCTTCCCCCCTGCCCAGAGAAATTTCAGAGTACGCAAGAGCAAAGAACAGGATCAGACCTATGCTTTTAAATAGTGGCAGTAAGATCTGTGCTGCCTAGACTGGAGGGGAATGGGATTCATTAAGGTTAAATTTGAAAAAAACCCCAAAAAACCAACAAAAAAACCAACAAACCAAACAAGAAAACCCCTAAAAACAAAAGAAAACCCCACAAACCCTAAACCCCACACCCTGCTGGGGCCCAATTAAAGCACTAAGAGCCCTTGAGGCTTCAACAATTCCTCTGGCAGGTATTCCTGACCAAGCAAATAAGTCTCACAGTGCCCCAGTCCTGCTAAGCAGCAGAGCTTACTCCCAGAGCATGTGGTTTGTCTGGAGTTTCTGTAGGAAAAGCCTGACAGGTCTCAGCTTGTGCTCCTTTATCAGATGCTTTCCATTGTGAGGTGTTCGCCAAACATGCATTAAACATTAATTTTGTTGTGCCAAATAAGACTCGTGCAGTGGGGAACAATTTAGTTGTGCCACTGCTCTAGAACTTACTGTGCACAGGGGCCTGTAGTGGAGGGACTGGAGGTGCAGTGGTGATAAACTGGGAGAACAACAATTGCTGCTAACACCAAGCAGCAGCAGAACTGGAGGGGCTGCCTCAGCTCCCTGCTGAACCACACCCTTCTGATTTCCTTACAGGACAGCAGGAAAATTAAGGGAAGTTCACTAAGTGGTATCCATCTACCTCCATCATCTGCAGCCAATATACAAAGAGAGCTCCTCCAATCCCACCGCTCCCAGGGTAGCAAACACATCAGTCTTCCTATTAAAGGATTTTCCACAAAGGAATTGATTATGCTATGCTTACACCAGGACCTGACAAGCCCAAGTCACTGCTTAATTGGGAGATACTTAACATTTCACATCGCTCCAAGAAAGAGGCTGAAAAGATCTAGTGGCCAATCTGGAGGACAAAGGGACAGGAAGTGATGAAGAGAGTCAGAGAGATGTTTTTTGATGGTCAGAGGCATGTTTCTGGCCTCCTACCTTGTGTGAAGAAGTAGACTCTGGTGCCATCACCTCTCACATAGAAGTTATCAGACAGACATTGACCTAAGGGCAAGACGGATATAAACAGTTACCAGTGATCACTTAAAAATCAACAACTGCCATCCAAAAACAGACCCTTCTCCAGCACACACTGTGCTTTGGGGAATTAATGAGCTGCCTCCAAACAGGGCAGACACAGGTCCAGAGAAGCAGAATCTACTAGTGATGGGGCAAGAATTCCCAGGGGAAAGGAAATACCTTTCTTAAACCGAAGTTGGGCAAGATCATAACGGCCATAATCTCGTAACAAGATCATTCCTCCTGGTTTCAGAAGGCGACTCAGTCTGGTCACAATGCACTGCATCCTGAGAGAAGAACAAACCAGGAGTACTCAACAAGCTGCAAAATCATGCTTGTTTCTTTCCAAAAAGATGGAATAAAATTCTTTATGTTTCAACTTCATGTAAAGAGCTACCCAAAGCCAGCAGCATTCTGAGCTCTCCCAGAGTCAGGCGGGTTCATTTTATTAGGCCTCTATTTTTTGACATTCCCTGATTTTGCTTTTTTTCGTACAAGGATAACATCCTGCAACAGCAGGGATTAACTGCTCTCTCTTACTGATTACAAAAGGACCTCCACTGGTTTCTGCAAAACAAGTAGTAAGTGAACTTGAAGAGAAGTGTTGTGAAGTAAAACTAAAGGGAAGAAAAGACTAGTGTAGGTTGTAACAATTATCACACTAAGACCACAGCACTTTCCTTATCTTTTTTCTGAACCTGAACCCTTCCTTCTTGCCACCTCCCATGTGAGAAATTAATCTACCCTCTGAGCCTGAAAATCCAGAAGAATACTTTCCAAAGTGAGTGCTCAGTGTGGCTATGGCTCAGAACAGTGACCCCAGCAACAATCACCTGCAGCCACTTAAAATCACCCTGTCCTCTGAAACTGGACCACAAAAAGAATAAACTTTAATAATCTCCTGTCAAGGAAAATTAAAGAACTCTGGTTGCAGAAGAATTATCTTCTGCATTCAGAAGGAATTATTAAAACTTACTTCTCCGGGAGAATTGCTGAGAGGACAAAGATAAGAATAACAATGTCAAGACTCTCCTCTGGCATTGGGAAAGGACTATGGTCATTGCACAGGTCATGGACAAATGCAAAGCAGCGAGAAGTATCATATTCTGCACTGTTCTGTATTTGAGGGAGAGAAATTAAGAACATTAGTAGCAGACCCTGATCTTAGTATTAGCTGGACTATATGGATTATTAGTGTTATATGGAATATTTTAACTTTCACATTATCAAGAGGTGTGTTCAGAGATCTGTTTCAGCCTCACTGGACTTCTGTGTCAGGTATATTCCTTGGTCAGGCAAGGAACAGGTGTGAAATGTGAAAAAATATTTACACACAGGAGATTTACAAGGAACTTTGATCTTGTTACAATCAGCACTGTAAAAAACCGCAAAACTGGATTCAGGGTTTATCACAATTTTAAGGTCAGAATTTCCACTAACAGTGGTAAGAAATGAGAGGTTTATACTGATAAATTGGAAACCTTTACATAAATGAGAGTGTCAGGGCACCTCTCTGCATCATTGAAATCAATACAAGCAGATATTTCCTATACCCCAAAAATCAAACTTGGTTGCCTAAAGTTACAGTCTTAAAAATCAGATTTAGACATCTTTTAGAAGTTGCATATTTTTCTGAAGCTGCTGCTACAGATTGCAGAAGACTCTACAAACAGTGCTTGTGTCACATCCAGAAGAGGAAATGGATGCTGACTGGTGCTATACTCCACTCTCATCTCAGGAAGTGACTGATTGTATTTGATACTTCATATATTCTCAGTTCTGCCTTGACCTGAAATTTCTCAGTGGTATTTGTCCTTTGACTAAATCCAAGCCTCCTGCATCACAAACATGATCCCTCCTCAGCTACCTGTGCAGAACAATCAGACTATGTTCCCAGAACTGTGGTGACCCTAACACACACAAACCAAAACCAGCTTCAGTTCCTGTTAAAAAATAGCCTGAATGTTTTCAAGGCTGGAGTTTGTTTTCAAGTTACTCAGCTAAAAGAACACTGTATTGAGAAAAGTACTGCCAACCACAGGGGAAGAAAATCTGGCTGACTTGTTTGCTGCCAATGTGACATCTTGAGAACTTTTACTTCCCTAATTTCTACAATCTTTGATGGCTCATTTTCCAGATTTCCTAGTGTAAGGGTCAGCACCAGGGCTAGCTAAAACCAGAAAGCTGCCAGCACAGCCAGAAAGTCACTGGCAGCTGGGACAAATTTGTGTTAATGGGCAATTGGCTCCAGATACTTCGCACATTTTCATAAATCACCATTAAGATTACCTGGACAAGATCCACAGCTGTTGTAGAAAAATCACAGCAGTAAACAAACAGGCCCGGGTCACTGCAATAAATCAAATAAACTCATCACTTATATATAATAGGAATTAAGGAATGGTTCAAATGCACAAAGCCCAGAAATCCTGGACTTATTTTGTGTGCAAAATCTGGTGGATTCCATTGCTCCTTTATGCCCATTATTCTCATATGGAACTGACTGCTTCCTTTTCCTTCTGGATCTAAAACCAAGGGCTTCCAAGCTCAAAGCACAATAACCTGAAGCTGCAAATAGCAAAGACACCATTTGCATTTCGCTTTTCTCTGAGATTGTCTAAACTAGGAACACATGGAACATTTTTCCAATTGTTTTTCAGAGGCTGGTATCTCATGCAGGTAAAAGCCTACTGAGAATTACTTCACAGAATCCCAGAATGGTTTGGGTTGGGAGGAACATTAAAGATCATCCAGTCCCACCCCTGCCATGGGCAAAGACACCTTCCACTAGACCAAGGTTCTCCAAGCCCTGTCCAACCTGGCCTTGGACACTTCTAGGAATGGGGCAGCCACAGCTTTTCTGGGCAACCCATGCCAGGGCCTCCCCACCCTCACAGGGGACAATTCCTTCCCAATATCCCATTTATCCCTGCCCTCTGGCAGTGGGAAGCCATTTCCTCTTTTCTTGTTATTACTTACTTGTTGGTTTGTAAAATTGGGAAGACTGTATTCCCAGCCCCACAGCCAACCTGCATAAACAGAGCAGATGTATACAGTGAAAATAATTCCTTCAGCACATCCATGCAGATAATTTTCAATCATCTGTCTACAGCCATGGAACAAAGAGCTATGCATGAGTAAAGCTGAGCATGGCAATGACTGTTTTTAAGTGTCCCTGCAAGATCTGAGTGTGTTAAGGTCTGAGGAACAGGATTACATACGTGGGAAACCACTAAGCAAGCTCTTGTTGAAATCTTAATAACAAGCAATATATTGTTACTCTTTTGAAAGCTGTTTTTGCTGGAACCCAAGTATAAGAACCAGTATGAGTCACTGAAGCACTGGCAAAAGCCATGGATGAGTTAAATTCACTTCCATAGAAAATCAGAGCAACAGAGAATTTACGTTTGCTTTACTCTAATTACTCCTTCTGCTCGATCCCATTTGAAGAGATGATGGCTCACACAACTGGGTTTGGGGAATTTGCCTCTGAATGTTTAAAGAATCAGTAAAATTTAAACAGACTGAGCAGAAAACACGACAGAGGGTTTGCAGTGACAGATGTTAGTTAAAGTGCTAGGTAGAGATAGGAAAGGCACGTTGAGAACCGAAGTCTGAGGAAATCTTAAAAGTGTCAGCTTAAATTCAAAAATCAGAAGGACAGTTCATACTAACTCGCCCTGGAAGGGTAGGATTTTCATATAATACTAAGTATTAAACAAATCCAGTGATATCTTCAGTGAACAACTAGAGGTGGCAGAGCAAAAGGTCACAACCAGCTGTCAGCAGTCCAATATTTATAATTGCCACAAACTCCTCTGGGACAAAGCCTGTATCAGTCTGGGATTCCCTGTTACCATAAGGGCCCTAAGGAACAAACCCAAGAGGATCTTTACATTCTTGGCTTCATTGCTTTGTTTCACACCTCCCAAGGCATACAGGAGTCAGCACAAACATGCAGAAGAGAAATGACAAGGTGTCCTAGGGTGACTATATGATGCTTGTATCCCCAGTCGTCTGTTCTGTTTATGCAGGATGTTCAGCTCTGCACCTTTAAGACTGGTTCCAAGAGCAAAGGGGGAAAGAAGCATGCAGTTTGTTTGCAGAAACTACTTGCTTCCCCCCTGCATTCCTTCTCACAGATTATGTTGTCTGCAACACAGACAGCAGGAGAGAGCTTTCCTTTAGTTAGTTTTTTTTTAGCTAGCTGAGGCAGAGAAGTTCCTCAGACTGTGTTTTTCTTTTGGCCTTTCTTTTTCTTGATTGACCCTGCTCTGAACTAAAACCCCAGAAGAACACTGGGAGCCCATGCCTGTGGTACTGGGACATAGCATTCCAGCACCAGAGGGATAGGGTGAGCCAAGCTACACCCCACAACAGGGACTTTCTGAATTTGCAATCTCTTCAGAACAACGAGAGGTTTTATGGTTTAATATTATTCATTTTTTATGCCTGTGAATACTTTGCTTTTTAAATAAACAGGTTTTTTCCACTTTGCTCCAAGGAAATATTTTCCTCAACCAGTTGGGGGAGGGGCTGCTTGAATCTGCATTCTAGAGAGACTGTTTTGGAAGTTTCCTCCCAAATCTGCCCTAAACCAGGACACAAGGGAAAGCTTTATACAGAGTAGAAGGATCACCTTCTTGAAAAGATGAGTTTTAAAACATCTGATAGCAATAGTTTGGCTTTTAAACTTGTAAACTTCTTATGGCCCTTGTGCTCTGCCAATTCAGAGTCTGAACCAAAAGAATCCCAACAGCTTTAGTTCAGTTCCAAACTGCCCTCTGATTTTTGCATTTTACTGACTGAAGGCAATCATCCACTCCCTTGCTGTTTGGTAGTGATACAAATGTTTATGTCCCAGTCACACTGACACAAGGGTGACTTTGATTTACAGCTCTTACCTCTAATATACGGTAAGATGCAGTTGATCCTGGGTAATCCCCATCATTTTGACTCAGCTCATTGTCTTTCTGCGCAGCCAGCTCCTCTGTGTGGCCGCCAAGTGGGCTTTTTATCAGGTTTAACTGACTCTCTGTCCTGGTTTCCAATGAGCAGTGGCCATTTTCACAGCTTCCCAGCCCTTCATTGTTGGATTCTTCTGTGTCACTAAATCCATGCACAGAATCTCCATTTTGGCTTGAGTTCCTGTTAGGTGCCAGCTCAGGAAATTCAGTGAACAGCCAGTGCCTATCCTTGAAGAAGCCATTTTCATGGATTTTATAGAAGTCATCCCAGTATTTCTTAGCATTCACCTCATATTCCTCTGTGAACACAAGCAAAAACATCACCAGGCATCAAATCAAATCAGAAGGGTTTAATCAGTTCAGAGAGTGAGGGATCACTGCAGGTATCTACGCACCAACTTGCTGTAATAAGTGAGATTATTAACTGAAAATCACCTTTATTTAAATTTGCAATCTCACATAAACACTCAGCCTATGTCCTCACAGTCACTTTGTTAGGACTTAAAAGGGGAAAAGAGAGAAGAGGAAACTCTGTCTGCTGGTAGGATTTAAAGGAAGCTAGCAACAGAAAAAGTCTCTTTGAAGGAGACTGGATCAAAGAAATACAGATTATACTTCCATCTCTAACACTGACTTGTTCAGTTTGCTGGAACAATTAATTTGGAGCCTGGTGACGTTAAGTGTCAAGCACAACTCCTAAGGAATTTTCTGAGAGCTGCCTGGAGCTGAAAGCTCCTGTCCAACACACTGTTCTTATTTTCAGGTGGAGAAACAGAAAAATCAGTCAACTCTCCAGGCCTGGCAGGAAGCTCAGTTAGAATTTATGCAATCCTGCAGGTAACAGGACGGCATGTTTTCCACTGGACTGTTTTGCTGCAGTACTGTCCAGATAACTCTGCTTTCCATAGTTCTGTGCATCTCAGAGCATCACACATTTATGAACTAAAACAAAAGAGGGGACTCAACAGTGACCACTGCATTAAAGTACCAGTGGAGAGCTAAGGTGGACAGGCTAAAGATGAACAGAATTAATTTGACCAGCAGCACTTTCACATCAAATGGGTCATTCCAGGAGCAAGATGAGTATTACAGGGAGCTGGAATAGCTCTTACAAAGCCATGATCAAGTGACATTTGAGTCATCTGCAAACTTATTTCCACACACTTTCACAGACTTCAGATCAAGGACAGTCTGGGGGAACTATTTCTTCCATGGGAAGCTACAAATCCTATGACTTCATCAATATGATGAGTTATCTGTCCTGGGAATTAACACCTAATTATAGCATCCTATGCTTGGAATCACCTACAGACATTAACATCCATGGCCAGAAATCCCAATTGCATTCCAATAACAAGTAATTCCTCAACCATCTTTGCATGGCAACAAGTGCATTACTGAATAAAAATGATTGGAGGGCATTATTAGCTGAACTGCTGTTTATTTGTCTTCCTGAAGAACATAAAACTGTTTCAAAGTGAAACAGTAAAGTGAACACAGAGCATCTGGAAAAATATGTAGCCTCAGCCAAATACAGACAAAAACGGCTTTAATGAAGAAGCACTAATCAGTCATTGTAGCAGCTACAGGGGCTGTGAGCCCTCCATGGAGGCTGTGAGGTCACCCTGGAGGTCAGCTTAAGATAAGAAAATGCTAAGTCATTAAGAAGCGGACCTAAATGAAAACCCCCCTTCCTTCTGTACCCCTGATAACCCTCTGTAAGAACATAGGCCACTTTTACCTCGACTTCTACCATTGGACACTTTCCAAAACCCCCTCAGCCTTTATAAGAACCACTCCTGCACAGTAAAAGCGGGAAAAGCCGTCACTGACCCCTTCACAGAACCCCTCGGAATAAAGACATCTGTGGAACTCACACAGCTGTCCTCCTCTCTCCTCCCTGCATCTGCTGAAGGCACCTTAGCTTGCAAAGAGCTGGATTCACAAAAGAGCTGATTATCACTAAGAGCTGAATTTCACTAAGAGCTGATTCCACTTGCTAAGGTGGCCTACTGCTTGGGGGATAGCCTGAAATCCTGGAGGAGACATCTGCTATCTGGGACATTACGGCGATCTGGGGTCCGACAGACCCCCACCCCGAGCCGTAAAATAAAAAGTCATATGTCTATTTTAGTAGGATCTATCCCTGCAGCACAAGGAGCTATATATAAAAATAACCTCTTTACCTCAACTACAAGCATTTTCTCCTTTTAAGAAGCCTGGTTCTTAAACCCCAAGCTGAAGGAAACTTTAATGTCTGATATTAGAAGCAAGCAGTAAGTTTGTGCCATCATCTCACTGTAGGTCAGTGAGCAGGGCCAGGTCAGTTCACTATGTGCATGGAAGAAGTCAATGACTGCTGATGCTGGAAGAAGTGCTATTGATCCAAACCCTCGCACACTCTGTCCTGAACTGTCTGTCTTTCTCCCATGTACTAGCAGGAATATGCAAGACTTCTGAGCCTGAAATGCTCTTTCACCTAACAAAAATACAAATCCTGATTCCCGCTCATCTCCAACAATCCCATGACAGTCTGACTGCAGTGGAATGCTTACCTGAGATGCTGGAACAAAATTCCAGCCTAGCCATTTTGGACTGCCCACATTTTTGCCATATTACACTGGTGAAGAAGACATTGTGCTCTGCCTTTGTTACATTAGTGTGAAATTCTGTTGGATGCTATTGAAGAGCTGTTATACTCCAAACCACATGTGGGGAAAGCTTTAAGGCTCATTTACCTTGGAGCCTGGTGTTTTCAAAGCCCTGAATAAAGGATCAGTAACAACATAAATACAAAAAATCAAGGGCCAGCTGACAAAGATCATACAAGAAACATATTTAAGTGAAAATATGGCCATGTTAATTTTTCAGTAAGACTTCCAGCTGGAAAAGTTCACATCGTAGTTGTTTCAGGCCCTTTTTGGGGTATTAGCTCACAGTGCCATCGGTGTGCAAGCCAGATTCTTTCAGAGACTTTCCTGATAAGGACTTCTGACTTCCTGCTCATCTTTGTAAGCACACCCCCAAAGCCAAGCCCATACTCACCTCTTCACTCTGCAAAAGAGCAAACAAAAGTAACTGTTCACAAAGACTGGAAGAGAACCAGGGACCTCCTGAATTGCAAGGGGGCTAATTATGGAGCCTCAATAGGAAACCAAGAAACTTGGACTTCTTTCTTTTTCTTTTCCCAGCCAGGAGACACATCTTCCACATACCCATGGAGCTTCCCTCCTTCTTCAGAGCAAATCCTGACATCCCCAAGTAGCCCACAGAATAATAATACAGCCATAATGACCAATATTCTGCCTTTGTTCTCCTTGAACATCCTGATTCTCAAACTACCAGACCCTTCAGGCACATTTGCCTGGGCTGCTTTCCCTACTTTCCAGCCATCCCATTGTCTCCACATGCTTCCCAGTAAATAGCAACCATCATCATTTGACTGGCCTCCATTGTTCAGTCTGGGAAATACATCATGGAGCTCTGACAAATGGCTCCAACAGCAAATTGCTCCACAATTTCCTAGTTGTATATAGGTTCTCAAAGCATGACAGACAGCACCCTTTAATGCTAACCAGATTTTAAAATGAACTCAGTACAATGGGCATCACAATGAAAAACTGCTGGATGCCTCTAGGAGTCCAAGAAATTAGGAGGGTTACACTTTGGTGTAATTAAATTTGCTATTGTGAACACAACTGGAAGCTATATGGAAGTGTCTCAATAGTTCCAGTAGTGCTCAGCATCATCTTATGGGTGACACACTTGATTTAATTTGAACAAAAGGAGCAGATCCACCCTAGAGCTTGGCAGGGTATAATAAGATCATCATCAGACAAGTTTCTTATCACACCAAAGAACCATTTCACCATCATCTGAGGGACTCGATGATCTCTACCAGGTGTGGAGAAAATGCATAACTAACCATCTCAGAATGGCTTCAACCAAAGAGCTGAGCACCTTGAGCTTGATTCAGAGACAAGTAAGGTCTGCGTTTTTGATTGATAAATATCCTTTAAATCAAATCAAATAAAAACTTTGGAATCCCTTTGCTGTTTGAGGATAAACAATCAAGATAAAATAATTTTTCTTTCTCTGATGAAATTCTTCTCATGCGGTTTGTTCACTCTGTAGAGACATATATGGACACTACTTTATCAGACCCTTTAAAGAGAAAATCAGCTTGGATCAGGGCTCACTCCACAGCAAGCCAGCAAAAAGAGAGTGACTAGTAGCAGTTAAGCTTTAAAGAGCAAAAATAAGCAGAGACAACAACTCTATACTCAAAGAGGTTTGTTGACAATGAACACTAACAAGTATTTAACATACACAACATGACAAAGAAGCTCAACCCAATCTAACTACTCCCAACCAGGAGGAATCTCTAGTGAAGGTGGAAGAGTCACAGAGAGGTAAATTAAGAACATAAAGGTTCCTCCTCCTCAATTTCCTGTTATCAAACACGTGTTAATGCCTTCTGAGTGACTGGGAGAGGGGGAAGGGAGGAATTGATGATGTTCTGATGTGGCTCTGGCCAGACTGTTCCATTCCTGGCACAAAGCCAAGACTTGCATGAGGACACTCTCCAAAAGTACCTTGTTTATCTTGTGGCAGTAGTTGTGAGCTGTTCTCTTGAACTTTACTCCTGGCACTGGCTTCCTGCTCTTCTGACCATTTCACATTATCCCTGTTATGAAAAATAAGATGAAATAGAGCTAAGCATGGTAGGACAAAGACAGAAAGAGAAAGGTCTGGAGAGCCGGCCAAATGGACAGGGGTGCAGAAGTGATCCCCAGTTCCAGCCCAGCACCAGCACAACAGCCTAGTCAGCACATGGAAGTCCTAGTCCTGAAGGAACTCATGGAATTGCAAACAGAAGGCATCCTAAATCTGTCCTATTTTGGATGCTCAGTCAAATTTAAAGGAAATAGATCCTTACTAAAACCATGAGATCACTCAGCACAAAACTACATTGTCTTTCTCAGTTAAAACAAAGTTAAACAAGTTAAAACAAAAAAGGCAGTTGGGTTATTTGGAAGGTAAGTGTTAAATTAAATCAAATTATGAGAAAAATATACAGGAAGCTTTAAAGCATTAAGAATTATTAATAACTTCAACGCACCTACACAGTTATGCAGTCATTAAAGAGATTCACTTGGCCTTTTTTCATTAAAACAAGTGAATGACAAGCAGAATACAAGGCCCATGAAGCAGTTCTTGTTTCAGAAGGAATTAGTATTTTGATTTTAACTCACAAAAAAGGCTTAAATGTTAAGTCTGTGAAAAAACATATTACTAAGTATTTCCACAGGAAAACTAAGGATATGCTTTTTTAACATACCTTTTGTATACAGTAGTCTCAGAAAGAATAACAGGCTGATACATATAAATATGACTTAATTACAAATTAAACACACCTGATTCTTAACACTGTATAGCACCAGAGACCAAAAGTGGATCTATTTACCCCAAAAATGCAAAATACCTTCAGTTCCCAGCAAATTAGAGAATTTGGATGTTTAACTGACTTAAAACAACTTCCACATCCAAATAACGAGCTCCTGTTCCAAGGACACACTTCGCACAACCTTACTGACGGAATGACTGGTTATAGATTTCTGACAACAGGTAATTTACCTTTATTAACCACAATAAAACAAGTGCTACAACCACAGGAGCCTGACGAATACTAGTGCTTCAAGAGGGGTTGAGAATGGCTCAGAATTCCCTGTTGATCAGGGACTCCCTGAGTCCCTGAAGACTCAGGACACGCTGGGGATCAATCCCAAAGGTTCAGGAGCCCCCAGAGGATCAGTCCACAAAGCTCAGAACCCCACAGAGAGGAGTCACAAGTGCTCGGGACCCCGCAGGGATCAGTCCCGAAGGCTCAGGACCCCCAGGGACCAGTACTCCCGAGCACCGGCCGCATAGGGCAGTGCCCTGCCCGGGGATGCCGGTCCCCGCTCGGCCTGCAGCCCGCTCCGCGCCCTGATGGTGTCTCCCGAGGCGCCCGAGGACAAGGCGGTCACCGCGGTCAGGGCCCGTGAGGCGGAGCGGGCACGTTGGGGCTGGGCCGGTACACAGCGCTTGGCCACAGACACCGCAAATGGAAGAGGCGACGGCGAGCCCGCCCCGGCCATTCCCACCCCACCGCCGGGCGCGGGGGGGCACCACAGGGCAGCAGCACCCCGGGCGGCTCACGGGGCTCTAGAGCGGGCAGCGGGGGCAGCCTTCACGCACCAGGCATTGTGCTGGAAAAGACGGGCGGGGTCGGTGAGGAGCCGCCTCCCGAAAGGCAACCGCTCCCGCGCCTCGCTGGGCGCCGCCATGACGGGCCGGCCAGCGCCGGAAGCGGAAGCAGCGCCGCGCGGTCCGACCCGAAAGAGGACTGCGGGCGGGGGGTCACGTGGGGGGCGGTGGTGGTGGTGGGCCCGTCCCGCCGGAAAATGTCGGGAAAGGGTCCCGAAAAGGCCTTTTGTGGAGTTTATCCCCCATTTCAGGGAGTCCCGGAATGGGACAGGCTGGAAGGGACCACAGGGATTCCTCTGGTCCAGCCTTCCTGCTCCAGTACGGTCATTCCAGAGTACATGGCACAGAATCCCAGAATGGTTTTGGTGGGAAGGACCTTAAAGCCCATCCAGTGCCACCCCTGCCATGGGCAGGGACACTTTCCACTGTCCCAGGTTGCTCCAAGCCCTGTCCAACCTGGCCTTGGACACTTTCGGGAATCCAGGGGCAGCCACAGCTGCTCTGGGCACCCTGTGCCAGGGCCTGCCCACCCTCACAGGGAGGAATTCCTTCCCAATATCCCAGCTAACCCTACTCTTTGAAATTGAACCCATTCCCCCTTGTCCTCTTATAGCGAGGCATAATGGGTTCACATTCAAAGGATCTGAATGGATTGTCCAGGACTGCTTCCAGACAGTTCTGGAGTATCTTCAGCAGTGAAAGCTTGACACCTCTGGGCAATCTGTTCCAGTACTTGGTCACTGCACTGCACAAGAAGATTTTCCTCATGTTCAGGTGGAACTTCCTGGGCATCAGTTTGTGCCTGTTGCCTCTTGTCCTATTGCTCAGCACCATTGAGCAGAGTCCAGCTCCATCTTCTCAGCATTGTGGTAAATGAGTATTGAATAGTTGACTCTCACAATTAGAGGGTAAATACTATGTAAGAGAACTTTTATAGATACGTTTCCTTTCCCTTTCCTTTTGTTCCTGCGGGATGGCCGGGAAGCTGGGGAAGCTGGGGCATTAGGGAGGGTTGACTCATTACTATGGCAACACCTGACCTCCAGTCCAGATGTCAGGAAGTGATCTCCACCACTGGACAGCAAAGAAGGAGTCGATGGGCAGAACTTGGGGAGGGGCAAAAGGGTTAAAAGGGCGGAACATGCATTTTGAAGTCGAGCACGTGATGGGGAATACCTTGCTCCCTGTACCGTGTTTCATTGTCTTTATTATGTCTGTTGTAATTTTTGATAAGGTTTTTAATAAACCTTTTTTAAAATTTACAAAGTGAGGTTCCTTTCTCACAGCACCCCTTTAGATATTTATTTATTTGGCCTTCTGGGAAGAGGGAGGGAAGATGAAGGAGGAAGGAGGGAAGTTGAGGAGGCCACCAGGATGATCAGAAGGATATAACACCTCTTGAACAAGGAAATGCTGAGAGAATTGGGATTGTTCAGCCTGGAGATGAGAAGCTCTGGGGTGACCTAAGTGTGGCCCTTTCTAGTACCTGAGGGAAGTCTGCAAAAATGATGGAGAGAGACTATTTACAAGGGCCTGGAGTCACAGGACAAGGGGGAATGGCTCCACATTGACAGGGGGCAGGGTTCGATGGGATGTTGTAAGAAATTCTTCCCTGTGAGGGTGGAGAGGCCCTGGCACAGGGTGCCCAGAGCAGCTGTGGCTGCCCCTGGATCCCTGGAAATGTCCAAGGCCAGGCTGGATGGGGCTTGGAGCAGCCTGGGACAGTGAAGGTGCCCCTGCCCATGGTAGGGGTGGGACTGGATGGGATTTAAGTCCCCTACAAACCATTCTGGGATTCTGTAATTTTGTTCACAGCATGCAAAGGGAGGCACAGGGTGACCCCCATCTTTCCAAATTTTGTTGGGCTTCTTTCTGCAACACTTGAGGGAGTCTCCGTCCATCCACACTGGCTGGTGCCATCCCTGAGCTCCTGTGGGTGGCAACCAGAAGACAGAAGAGAGCTACATTGGCTTGTGAAACAGCCCAGCCCCACTCAGCACCAGCTGCTGCACCCCTGGCTTTGGAGGGACCTGGTACCTGGGGGGTTTAAACTGCACAGGGGTGTGACATGCCCATGGTGGCACTTCCAGCAGTGCCTTTGCAGAGCAGGTGGCAGCCATGCAGATGCTTCTGGATGTCCAACCAGATATAATGCTTTTCTGAAAATCTCATCTTGGGGCCCCTGTGTTTTGTGTGTGTTGTTATATAAGGCACAAATACCCCAGTAGCGAGGGGCACTTCCCTCTCTATCCCACAGAGGCAAGTCACCTGATAATCTGAAACAATTCTCCCAGGGTAGAGTTGCCAACTCCACCCATTTCCCAAATACTTTGAGGTAGAGGATTCCTCTGGTAATTGAAGCTGCCCAAGTAATTTTTCCTATGAGCTGAAGAGGAGGAGAGTGGTCAGAGCTGTGACTGAGCCTTGTCCTGCTTTCACAGAGCTCAAATGGAGCAGAGATCCCAGCAGCCTTGAGAAGATCTGGACAAGTTATGCCACAGGGATCCATCCATATTTTTCGCAGTGCTGCTAAGGTATCTGGCAGGGAGGACAATTCCCTGCAGTTTATCATTAGTCAGAAGAGGTAAGGTTGACTCTTTCTGTGTTCCATCTGGTAAAAGAAGAGCTTGGCCTCTGCTCTTGTAGCCAGGAACATCTGGAACAAACTGGAGAAAGGGAAAAAGTGAGAATCTGGACTAAATCCAGGGGCAGAAATCCCCATCATAGCATGATGCCTCTGTGGCATCACACCTCATTTTGTACCTGGAGGTACAAAAATAAAGTATTAGATCCTGCTGAGACGGGGGGGGGATGATTTTATTGCTGGAGGGGCCATCAGTCCCTCACCACCAGAGACTTGCTTCCATGTTTATGCCATGTGGCTGGGAACCACTGCCTTATTTTAAGGGAATCAATTGCCTCATGTTAACATCATATCCTTGTCATCTGACAAGCACCAGTACAGGAATACAGGAGGCTTTTAACTAATCTGTTGGTTTCCAAAGATTTCTAGGTTTCCTCCAAGGAAAAAGACCTTAGATATCTAGCCTTACCTTCCTCTGTCCTAAGGCTTCCAGCTTTCCTTGCTGGTCAGGTGAACCCTGCTGGCTGTGGAGCCCAGAATGGAGTTAAGGTCCTGGCTGTCACCTTTGTGCCCTAAGGAAGTGCCCAGGCAATGTTTGAGTGGAGCAGGGAGTGTTGGCAGCAGTAAGGACAAGCTCTCCAAGGAGATTTCAGGCTTTGGGAGTGATGGCAAAAGGGCAGCTGGAGAGACTCCATCCACAGAATCCAGACTTGACACATCCCATGGCTCTGGGGTCAAGTGAGTCTCCTCTATGACCAGATCAAAGCCCAGATTATCCACAATTGTTATGCCCTTTGTAACAAGAAAGTGTTGGAAAACTCCCCTGCCTGCTGGCAGTCAGCACAGAGAAACTTGCCAAAAAGAGGTTATTAGTAGCAATAATAATAGTCACTCCTTTGCCTTTCACCCACTCCTTCCATCTCAGAATCTGAAGAAATGTAGCCACAATAACGAAACAAAACTCCCTCCGTCCCTCCCAGCAGGGTTGGATGCTGAGGCCAAGGAGGATTAAATTACCTTTCCATGGCCACTCATCACCCATCACTTCCTTCGACGCTCCACCAAGCATACAGACACAGCCCCTTCTCTTGTGCCCTGCTGAGGGGTGGCACTGCTGAGACACACCGAGTTTACACTGTGCCTCTCTGCCATGTAATGCAAAGCAAAAATTCAACCCAAGATTAAGGGGAGTGCAGATATAGAGAGAATTTAAGCTGTGCAGAGTGCATGGTGTGTCCTACGCTAGAGTGACCCAAAGAGAGTTGCAGAGACCCAGCAACCTCCCTGTGCTTCTGTCACTGGGTTGCTGAAGGAGAGGCCAGGTAGGGGCAGAGAGTAAGGAGGTGAATGCCAGTCCCCTCCTGTGGTGTGTCCTGGGCTTCCTACAGCTCCTCGCTGGCTAAGGGGATAGCTGGAATCTACATTGTGGATGTCAGCCATGTCCCCAGGACTATGGGGGAAGGTGGAGTTAGTCAGTGGGCAGATATCACAGAGTCATGGAATGGTTGGGGTTGGAAAGGATCTTAAAGGATCTCATTCCACCCCCTGCCATGGGCAGCGACATCTTCCATTCGACCAGGCTGCTCCAAGCCCTGCCCAACCTGGCCTTGAACCCTTCCAGGGATCCAGGGGCAGCCACAGCTTCTCTGGGCACCCTGTGCCAGTGCCTCCCCACCCTCACAAGGAAGAATTTCTTCCCAATATCCCATCAAACCCTGCCCTGTGTCAGTGGGAAGCCATTCCCTCTTGTCCTGTGACTCCACGCCCTTGTAAGAGTCTCCATCTTTCCTGTCAGCTTCTTCAGGTACTGCAAGGCCACAGTTAGGTCACTCCAAAGCTTTGTTTCTCCAGGCTAAACAATCCCAATCCTGTCATCAAATATGTTTGAGGAAGGGGAGCCCAAAATACAACAACCTAAATTATTCTGTAATTTTGTGCCCAGGGAAATGCAGCATTTTGGCTTTTTGTTTTTAATTCCAGCTCTTTCTTCTCCTCCAAATCTTAAGTTTTCTGCCCGGCAGATGCTCCAGATCCTGAACTATCCTGAAGTGCCGATGTACTCACCATACTCACCATCCACAGCTATGTCCTTCAGTACCTCCTGCAGATTCTGTTCTGGAAAGTGAGTTTCCATTGAGAGTGTTGGGACTTCAGTACTCCAACACTGACCTGCTTCCCTAGAATGAATGGGGAGATGTGTTTCATTTCAGAAAATTCCCTAGAGACCTAGAAAACCCCATTCTGGGTTGTGAATCAGACAAAACGCACCTTTTGTCATCTTCTGGCTGTATTCGAAGTGCTTTGCTTATTTTTGGGATTTATTACCAGAAAACAGTTTACAAAAGGAGTTGATGGCGTCCAAGAAAAGAGCACTTCAGTGCTTCCAGGAATTAAAGTAGCAGTAAAAAGAATCCTGGCCTTAACTGTTGCTGTAGGAGCTGTGTCCGTGGGATGAGTTTCAGGGTGTCCCACTCCCTGGAAACCTCCGTGGGGGAAATGTCCCTGTCCAGTGTGGGAGATGATCACTCAGCAGCCGAGAAGGTGAAAGCTTGGGCCGAGCACGTACAGACACCACCATCTAGTGGTACCGGGCTCCAACAGCCTCCATGCAGCCCGGAATTGGCACGTTCCGCAGAGTTAGAGCTACTATCGCTCCCAAATGGCTTCTCCCAGGCAGCTCAGAGCAACCATGAAGTCCACGCTCTGCCCAGGAGGGACCTCCGGCTGCTCTCTCTCCTCTACTCTGGCCGGCACAGCGACACTGCTTCGATTTCGGGGGCAAAAAGCCACTCCCGACTCCCAACAGCTGCTCCTTGTGGTCATGGGCTTGATCCTGCAAATAGCCACGCCCTCTGGCATCAAGAGGCAGTGATCTGGGATAAACTGGGGTCTTGCCTCATCTCACAGCTCCATGGGAAGTAGAAGTCTCCTGCCTGAATGGCATGTGTGGAATCGTTGGGGTTTCTCCAGTGGAAGCAGCCCCAGGCAGCCCGGGGGGATTCATCCTGCTTCTTCATGTTGCAGCCAGGCTCTGCCTCTGCCTTTGCCTTTCCCTCAGCCCACTGGCAGAGAAAATGCTGCTCCTGGGGCGAAACCAAGCTGGGCCTATCTCCACTCAAGCCCAGATCCCACCTGGGTGCTGGAATCAGCCACGGAATCCCTGCCTGACACAGCTGGGGACACTGAACACTGCCCAAGGTGCCTGAATATAGTGTGGGTTGGGAGCACCTGGTAGCACAGGGGGTGTTTGGGGTGTCAGAGACCCAAGCAATCAGGATGTGGTGTGCTGGCGTTCACTCCACTTACAAGGGAGTGGGGTGCTACCAGTACCATAGTCTGCATTGGGCTCTGGCCCACCCTATGCCCCCCAACTTGTTATTGACCCTGAGGCAGGAACCAGTAAAAAAGCAGGACCCCCATGGGAGGCCCACAGCCCTGTTTGCCCTGGTTCTGCCATCTGCCAACCCATCTCATCTCAGACCAGCTCCCCTAGTTGTGCTGGGGTGTCAGGAGCTGCCTTGAGGGCAGAAACCTGGGCACAGGCTGGGGACCACACTGATAGTAGTCTCAGTTTGGGGTTGGTTTTTTGTTGTTGTTGTTTGAGTTTTTGTTTGTTTGTTTGTTGTTATTTTTATTTTTGTGACATGAATCACTGACACTCTGGTGCTGCCCATCCATCCCCAGCCCCCCTCCAGGGCTCAGGCCCAGATCCCACCCAGCACCAACCCCTGCCCCTGCTCCCACACTGCTGGGAAAGGCCAGCCAGGGAGCAGGAACACAGGGCCACCACCAGCTCAGCCAACACACTGCTGGGGCTGTTGGGGCCAACCCCATGCTGGGAGCAGGGTTGCTATTGCTTTTTGGGGCAATTGAGGGGAATTGAGCCATTGTGCTCTGGCAGGGCAGGGACCAGGCAGCAGCACTGTTACAGCCCCGCACTGCCTCTGGGACAACTCTTTGTTTTCCTCCACGGGTGACACACAGATCCAGGCAGCAGGACATAGCCTGAACCCTGCCTGCTCTTCTGGAACCCTGAGCCACACAGATGTCCAGGGATGGTGCAGTTACACAGTCCAAAAAACACAGAAAGGGGAGAGAGGTGGCCAGGCTCAAGGGATATCAGGTGACACAACCCTCCTGAAGCAGCTGCTTGCACATCCATGTGCGCTGTGGCGTGGGGACAGTGAAGGCTGACAGGAGGAGCTCAGCACCATCCCAGGGGCTGAGCCAGGCTGCAGCTGGTACCAGCACAGCTGATCCTATACGGAATTGGCAGGTGGTATAGACTGAATGCACTGGAGGGAGTCAGGGAGGGCACTGTCACGTGAGGCACAGCTTTTTACCACCCTGGGTCACAGAAGCACCAGTGACATGTGGCTGCAAGAAGAAAGGAGCTGCTGGGCTGCTCAAGCAGTGTCCTGAACCCCCAAAGCCAGCAATGGCTCCTGCCTGCTGGCAGCTGCCCTGCTCCGAAGGAGAAGGTCCCTGTGCCCAGAAGGACCGAGGCCAATGCAGAAGGGAACTCCAAGCGGGCACTTTACCAGCACAGGCTGTGGAGGAGAGCACAGCTCAGCATGTGGTTCAAGCAGCTGCTTCTGAAATGCCCATGGCCTGATGAGCACCAAAGAATTCACAGACTGACAGAGATCATCCCATTTCTCTGTGTTCAGTGTATGAGGGGGGGCCGGTGGCTTTGCAAGCAACCTGCTGAGGTAAGGACTGAGGTTTGCCATGGAAAGCACATCCCTGCAGTTACAGTGCGGTGACAGGCAACAGGGGTTGGAGGCAGTCAGGGACTTGTTAAATTACATGCAGTCATTCACACAGGCAGACACAAACAAGCTCTTCTGTAAACTGGGTTCCAGGAGATCCCATGGATCTTCAGCTGACCCCATGGCCAGTGCTGGATGTGGCATCCTTACATGTTCCCATGGTATGTAATGTTGGTGAAGGTAGATGTGGCCTCTTTGTATAAAGGGTTGTGGGTCTGGAGGAAGAAGGAGGATGAAAAAGAGCATCATCACTTTGTGCTTAGCATCGGCATTTGTTCTACTTAACATCTGGGGTAACTGAGGCATTGTCTCAGCATGGAGTGGTAGATCCCTGTCTCCACCCAAGGCTTTGGATGAGCAGTTTAATGGCTCCCCGTAAGGTTTCACGGGGGAGAATAGGGAAAAGCTGCTGTGGAGGAAAAGGAAAGCAGCAGGAGCTCAGGAGGAGAGAGACCTCTTGAAAGAGCCTCCCTTCTTCCCTTCCCTTCCCATTAGGAGATGGAGGAGAGGTGGGCGACAGGTACTAGTGCTGTCCCAGCCTCCTCTCTTGTGCTCTGCGTTGCTTTCTAGCATTGCACGGCAGGAGGGACCTGCCTCACTCATGGGATGGAAACACTGGTGTGAGCAGTGAGTAAAGGGGTCATGGTGCTGACAAGTGCTTTGGATATGCTGGAGGTGGGAAAATCATCTAGGACATCTCCTATCACCTGTGCACAGCCCCTGGGACCACAGCGGGCTCAGGGAAGGGGTGTCCCGGCTGGCAATGTCAC
>VXAX01006684.1:32272-52325 GCA_013399835.1 Leptocoma aspasia | reverse complement strand
CAGGCTTTAGAGAAGAAAGGGACAAGCTGGCCCTTAAGGACTGTGTCATGGGACCACAGACAGCAGCTGGGCTCTCATGCCAGGAGCATTGGAATCTGGATCCCTCAAGTCAAGGGCTGTGGGGTTTTAGGGCTCCTGCCCAGCACACCCAATCCACTGCCCCTCACCGTGTCCCACTTGGCCCTGGCCTTCTCCTCCTCGAAATGGGCGAACTCACGGCGGTCGTGGATGGTGATGAGGAGCTTCCATATGAGCAGGGCAGCGAGGCCAATGAGCAGGATGGCACCTGTCACCGAGAGCAGGACCACCAGGACGTCTGGCCCCTTTGGACAGTCTGGAGTAGAGAAGAGGGCAGGGTTGGAGGGAGCTCAGCACCCCCAGGGCAACTTAAAGCAGCTCTGGGGGCTACCTGGCCACGGGTACATGGAGATCCTTTGGTCTCAGGAGGACATCATCCTCCTCTGCCAGCAAGCAGGACCTCCACCCTGAGCACATCCCATCCATGGGGCACCTGTGCCAAAATACTTGAGCACCTGTCTGTAGGGTAGGGATCTGCACCCAAGCCTGGAGCCAGATCAGGGGCATCACGGGTCCCACCCACAGTGGGGGATGACACTGGAAACCAAGTCCTTGTGCTTGTGAAGTTTGCCCCAAACCACCAGCCCACTGACGCCCCGCCCCAGCTTCTGGCTGTATGTCAACACTGAGTTGGCAAATGGGGGCAGTGAGGTCCAGTGTGAGCCTCCACAGCTCCTGCTCCCCCTTCACACTGTTCAGGGTTGTGTGGCCACCCCAGCCCTCACCCTACCTCTCCTCTCCCATCTGGCTGTGGGGCTGGGAAGTGTGGGCTGTACCCTGCCCATGGCAGACAGCTGCACTGAGAGCTGGTGGCTGCCTTGATGGCCCTGCTTCTGAAGGATCTGCAGCCACACAACCCCAGGCTCAGCTGAGGTCAGTGGAGACCCCTGGGCTGCTGATGGGAGCCTCCTCTTATCTGCTTCCCAAGAAAAATCACCCCCAAAAAGCCAAACACAGGATCAGGGCGGTGGGAAGGTTGAACCCCCATCCTTGGCCTCAATGAGGGGATGAAATAACTTAGGAAACGTGATACCTGAGAGGCAGGAAATCACGGCCCGGTGGCACTGAGCAGGGAACAAAGAAGTTCTTTAATCCCTCTCAGCCCCCAGTCATTGTGCCCCGTGAGCCTGGCTGGAGTGGGAGGTACAAAATGAACTCAACATCCCCCCATTCCACACAGAAACCCAGCATAGTACATTCTGCAGCCCCCAGCCTAAGCATGGCAGTTGGGTCTTACCAGGCTCCTTGATGACATACAGGATGGACTTGCCACTGGAATCCTCATAGTACTGGAACCTCATCACACAGTCATTCTCGTCCTTATAGGTGCAGTTCACAGCATCCTTGCCCCTGTCACCTGCCAGAGGGAGAGGCTCAGAGTCCCCATGCTGAGGGGCGCACACACAGAGGGAAAGCATGTGGCATACACAGCCCCCTGGATTTCAACGTATTAGGGCAGGGCTTGAGTCTCCTCTTACTCAGTTCTTGCACTGTCTCGATCTCGTCACGGCACATGCGGCTGCAGGACTGCTGCTCCACTAGCTTTCCCCGCTCAAACTTCTTGCACTCCACGCAGTCTCTGTGGAAGAAGAGAGAGGTACCATGAGCTTCTCCATGCTCTCCTCAGGGAACTGTCACACCTTTCAGTCTCAGGTTGTAGAAATGACAGCAGTCCCAACCCTACAAGGCTGCAGATAGTGAGAGCTCCTGCCACCAGTGCTGGAGCAGTTCTACAAAGCGTGAGTTCTACTGAATTCAACTAACAAGGCACAAAATGGCTAACTATCTTTCTTTCCAAGGTCTTTTAAAACTAAACCATCTAATTAAGACTTGACACATAAATTATTTTTACTTTTAACCCAATAACTAATCACCCAAAGTCTTTACTGCGGATTTTCTAACCAATTACATAACACTACCCAAATCTGTGAAGGAGGAAGAAGAAGATGAAAAAGGACAACCTAGCTAACGCCCAAAAGCTTCTATCTTGACTTATATATATTACTATATTATAAAACCTTAAACCCCAGGTTTTCCACCCTGTGATACCACACTCTTCTATATAAGCTACACACTCGTGATCTTAGTACTATCAATAAATTTTGGAAGCCTTCTCCGTGGCCTCAGGTCAAATGTAGTACTCTCTTGTAGGTCTGTGTCTTTCAGCACAGAAAATTTAAAATTCTCAGCATCCAAGGTTCCAACAAGCTCCACAATGGGATATGACTCTTCTCAACTCTCTGCCAGCTCCCCAGTGGAATATGACCTATCTGAGCTCTCTGCCAGCCCACAATGTGGTATGACCTGTCCCAGCCCTCTGCTCTTTCTCACTTTTTGATGGTGCAGGCGTCCGGGCAGGTGGGGCACTTCTCACAGGTGTCTCCATAGGAGCCAGGCTGGGTGCACTCGCAGCGGCCGCACACGCAGGAGCCATGGCCACTGCACACCAGCCCATTGCTGGACATGCAGGTGTCAGTGCGCGTGGTGCAGTTGCAGTAGTCGCCTGTCCAGTCTGAGTTGCACAGACAGTCCCCACAGCTGCACTGCCCGTGGCCTGGGGACAACCAAAAGGCATCAAAACTCTAAGTGTCTCCACAGAGCCTGTTAGCAATTCCCTATATGGATGCCTACGACCCAGAGTGGCAATTCACCCTCTGTGGGCACTGGAAGGCAGACCAGACACCTAGGACTACTCCTTTGCACTGTCCTTGGGGTAGGACACAGAGCAGCTCACACCAAACCTAGACCTTCACTGTGTCCCCAACACTTCTCTTATCCCATCCAAGCAAGTACAAACTCCCACATTCCAGGCTGAGCTGCCTCAGTTCCAGCAGCAGCAACTGGAGATGCTCCATCAGATCTGTCTCTGAGCAAGTCAAGTTCTTTCTGTGGCTTTGAATTTCAGATTGAGTCAGGACATCTGGTCAAAGCCCCCAAGTCTGACTCCTTTCTCAGGCCTGGACCAGACAGGGAAAGCTGACTGCTGGGAAAAGCCCAACACATGCTCACCGAGACTGGTTTAATCAAAGAGACAGACAGGCATGCTCAAATCCTGCCAAACCCTGGAGCTATTTGGATTGTGGTTTGATTCCAGCTCAAAGACAAGAAACAGTACGTGGTGGAAACACTGTGGAGCTGCACGTGCTGACCTGTCCTAAGCCCTCAGCACAGTGGGACACGTTGGGAATGCTGCTCCTGGTGGGAGATTGGCTGGGCACCATCCCGGCCATGCCCTTGGCGGCACTAGCATGTGAAATAAATGTATAACCCCATTAATGAGGAACTAGGGCTGAGTCACAGGAAAATAGTGCCATGCTGGGTGACAAGGCATGGAAACAGACCGGTAGGCTGGGGAGAAGTGGCTTAACAGGGTCAGAAAGTTCAGGTTAATTAACAGCCCACCCTGGCCAGGCACAGCTGTTCATCATTGCCCTTTACCCATCCTGGGGACCTGCAGCCCTTGCTGAAACAGGAACAGGCTCCTTGAGGACACTGACTACTCAGGGTGGGGGAAACCCAGAGTTTCCACCTCCATTATCAGCAGGCTGTTAAGATAAAGGATCAATCGGAGCAGCACAGAGGCAGTGTGAACCATGCAGCTGGCCTGAGGGGCCTGGGATCTCAAAAACTCAATTTGGGGCATCAGGGAGCAAGAATCAAGTGTCATGTGGCCCCAGGTTTCACCTCACCCAGGCTGAGCTCCAGCGGAGTGGAATCAGCTTTGGCCACTGATGTTTTCCTGGGGATTCCTGGCGATTTCAGCAGGAAAGTGGTGGCCTTTTTTGTGCACTCTGTTAGCAGCTACCTATCCTAGGCTTACAGAGGGAGGCTGGAGTTAGGAATGGGAGGGGATACCCCTCTCCCATTCCCCCTTGAATCAGTTTTGAGCTGCTCTGCTCCTGGAGAAGATGTGTCACAGTTTCATGCCCCATTCCCACAGACTGTCATCTCTCTCACATCCCTTAAATACAGGAGATGGGCAGAGCACTGCGATTCACTCAAACCTTCAGTGTTTACTGGAGATGTGGGTGGAAGGAACCTTAAATGAAGGTTCCTGGTGGGTAAGAGGCCCTGGTATATCAGGACATTTGGAACTGCTGTTGGGATGGGGGTTCTGCAGGAGGGCTTCTTCCTTGGGAGGAGAACCAGAGAACCCAAGGACCTGGTCCTCTCTTCCCAGTACTGAGAGCAGCTGGACTGGGGAGGAGGAGTGTGGGAGCGTGTGGCAGAGATGACTGTTCAGGAGGGGAGATGCTGTAAGGCCAGCAAGGAGGGAGGATTTACTTCCCCAACACTTTTGCCAATAGGAAGTCTTCCAGAGCTGGGTGGAGGATAAAACCCACCTCTCCCCACCCCTCCTGCTCCATCCTGGGGTTTCCTCATGCAGACCAGTACTTCTGATGCATTTGAGCTGTGGTTCAAGCAAGGTCCCTGCCCTGTGCACCCCAGAGCTGCTTCATTTGGTCCCCTCCAGCCCCACCAGGCCTCCTTTTTAACCTTCTAGCCCATCCCTGCTCCCAGCTCTCAGGCACAGGAGGTGGTATCAGTGGCCAAAAAGGTAGTAACTCCCCTGGCATCACTTCAGACCAGGGCTGGTGCAGGGAGATCCACGGCTGAACAAGTCAGAGGTGCGGACAACTCATGGAACAAGCCCCAAAATGACTGGTGTCTCCCTTGCCCATGATCTCAGGCAGCCGAAACAGCCCCAAGCTGCCTCCCTGACAAGCCCAGCACTCACCTGAGCACATCTGGCCTTTGAAGCGAATGCAGGAAAAGTCGTCACACTCGCAGTACTTGCCCGTCACCTTCCCAAAGTCGCTGCTGTGGCACACGCACTGCCCGCAGATGCACTCGCCACGCTGGCTGCACAGGGGCTGGCCCAGCTGGGGGCTGCAGTTATCCTGCTGTGAGGGGTTGTACTCCTCCTCTGAGCACTCGCAGTGTGAGCCCAGGCGCCCAGGGTTGCAGCGGCACACGCCACACTCCAGCGTGCCATTGCCATGGCTGCAGGACGGGCTGTTGGCCTCGGCGTGGCTCTCACAGGAGCACTCGCAGTCGAAGTTCACCACCACTGTCAGGCTGTCCTTGAAGCCCACAGGTTTGATGGTGAAGGATTTCTGCTGCTCCTGGGGGCAGCCCCGCACTTTGGCCTCGATGCTGAAGCTCACCTGGAGAGCAAAGGTGTGTGTCTGGATGTCAGTACCTGCTCCAGTCCGTGCCCCAGCTTAAGGAGCTCAGAAATGGGAGCCACCAGGTCTCTTTGGGCTCATCAAAGCTTATCAAAGCTGTCCCAGTACAATGTGGGCTACAGAATGTGCCTGCCACAGTAACCAGGCAAATTTTAGGTTTGATATTAGGAAAAATTTCTTCACTGAGAGGTTTGTCAGGCACTGGCACAGGTTGCCCAGGGAAGAAGTAGAATCACTGTCCCTGCAAGTGTTCAAAAAATCTGTAGATATGGTGCTTAGGGACATGGTTTAGTGGTGGACCTGGCAGAGATCAGTTAGTGGTTGGGCTTGATGGTCTTAGAGGGCTTTTCCAACCCAAATGATTCCAGGTTCCCATGCCCTGTGGGCATCAGCCCAGGCTGAGTTACAGAGATCACAGAGTTTGCATCCAGCAGATTCAAAAAAGCATTTTCCTCCTTGCACCCACCCTGCTGGACCTCTCTCTCTCTCTAGTGCTGAGATTCCAGGGTCTGTGTTACCTGGAGGTCGTGGGACAAGTAGATGGTGCTGGTGCAGAGCAACAGATGACCTGGCAGTGCTGCTACGTAGAGGGGAGAAAAGCCAAGCCCATGAGCAGGATCCTCACCGTGTCCCCGATCTTGAGCCCCATGCAAGACTTGAGCCCAGGGATGACCTCGTCGTTGAGGCAGGTGGCATTGAAGGCCAGGGACAGCTCTTCAGGGAGGTCACGCACCTCCAGCTCCACTTTGGAGCGGATTTTCTAGGGCAGGAGAGAGGACTGATGAAGACACAGCACAGGCTGGGCAGGGCTCAGCCCTGGGGGCATCCTCCCCTGCCCCCAGCACCACAGTGATGCTCCCACACACACGGGAAAGGAGCCAAGTGCCGCAAGTCTTTCTCAAGCCTCATCTGTGTCATTCTCTACAGGGAAAAGTTTTAAAGACAGGAAGGGACAGGTGGTGAACACAGTGATCTCCCACCTCCAGAGTGCCTGCGTACCATGGGTGGAGGCAGATGCTCACAGCTATTCCAAGGAGGATGCTTGGGGCTGGGGGAGCTGACAAATCTGTGTGGTTTGTTGGCAGTGGGAAGCAGTGGCTGTTTTATTAGGGAGAGTGCTGTTGTGGGGCCATCACACTGCACACTCACCCCATAGGAGTCTACTATGAGCTGCAGGACGTTGCTGGAATCTCTGGACAAGGTGCCCACAGTTGTGCCTGGGATCAGCTCACTGTAGTTCTGGAGGAATATCATAAACAGGGTCTGTTTGTGATGGGTAAATGTGCCATGGCTGGGCAAAACCCCATCCAGGTACACAGGAGCTTCGATAGGACAGGAGACCACCAAGCCATATCCAGCCACCATGACCCACCAACCCCCCAGGAGAGTGGCTTTGCAGCTGGTACCTGGTAGAGGCCAACAACCGTATCTGTCACAGCAAAGATCAGGTTGATGTTCTTCTGTGAGAGTTTCTCAGTCATCAGGCCCAGAGAGGGATAGTCCTGGGGAAGAGGAGAGCTATAGCCTAGGAACATGTACACCCCCCCACCTTGGTCCCCATCGTGCTCTCCAACCATGGCTGAAACACCTTTCCCATCCCATGGGGACCCAACAGGAGCTCTGAGCTCTACAACCCCATGCCTGGGTCAGGCTTTACCAGTGTGGTGGTGGCAGAGTAGAAATTATCCTTGTCAATGTGGCACTGGGCATCATTGGGCTGCACGATGCCAGCCAGCCGCCCGTCCAGTGCGATGTGGGTCTTTGCGTCTGTGGTGAAGACCAGCAGATGGGAAGCATCATTCCTCCAGCCAATTTTTTCCTGCAGTGAAAGGCAGCTCCCAGTCATGTGTCAGCACATGCTGAGGGCAGTGCCATGTGCCAGCACCCCACTGCTGCCTTTGTGCCAGGGGTCACGGCTTGGCCTTAGAGACCAATCTCTGCACAAGGAACCAAGGCAATTGCTCTCACAGGGAAGTGCTGTGGGAGTGTGAAGTCTGGAAGGTGGGCATGGGCTGCTTGTAGGTGAAAGATGAGTTTTAATTGGTTAGAATGTTAATCAAGGTGGCTAATGATTCAGGGATGCAAGATCTCCAGCAAAAACAAGGTGAAGGTACAGGAAGTGTTGTCCCTTCTGGACTGGTCACTGCAGGGCTGACATGGGATTGGTCCTGAGCACCTGCCCCGCTCCTCTCCCCTACCATGACCCCATGAGAGTCCTGCTCTTTCCTTGGCTATTGGGCTAGAAATGTCTCACTTGAATGTTCACTCTCTCCAGAAATCAGTCATACAACAACTCAACAAGGCGTATGATCATGTCCTGGAGGGCTTGATTGGTCCATGCCAACCACCTGGCCCAGCCTGGTGACCCTGTCATGACCCCAGCCAGGCCTTCCTGCCCCTTACATCGCACACAGTGGCCTGGATGATGGCATCGAAGCCACCCTCAGGTGCGTCGCGGTTCCGAGAGACGCTCTGCTTCTGCACCTCCTCGTTGAAGCGAGTCACCTCATCCGTGAGTGACAGGACGTGTTTGTACCCAAACATGGGCAGGCAGGTTTCCCCGATCCTGTGGGAGGACAGCACTCAGGGCACAGAGTTCATCGGGTTCTTCCAGCTCCCATCCCTGCCGTACAGCCATCCCATATCCTATGGTCCTGCCCAGGATGTGCTGGAGGGACCCAACCTCCCCCCAAGAGCCTCAGGCTGGTGAAGGGCCTTTTAAATAAAATTAATGTTCTAGGGGTGCTGGGCTCAGGTCAGCTCCCAGCCTTAGTCCTGCTGGGAATTTTAGGAGTAATATTCTTCCAGCCTCAACATTTCTTTTGAAAAATTATGCAATTTTTTCCCCTCAAGACCTTTCCTGTGATAATGATATTTCTAGTTTAGACCTGCTCCTCCTCCCTGTGCCAGCAGTACACAGATTGCACCAAGGTTTAAACCCTGTCCAGAATCAGGCACCCACTTTCTCCACTCTCCTCTTTTCCTCCCAGGCTCAACTTCATTCCTCTACCTACCCCCCTCCTAGTAGCACAGGGGAACAGGGAATGGGGGATGAATTCAGTTCTTAACACCTCTGCCATTCCTTCTTCCTCACACTCTTTCCTTGCTCCAGCCTGTTTTCCTTCCCATGGGAGACAACCTTTCAAGAACCTCTCAAACACAGGTCCTTTCTATGGGCTGCAGTTCTTCACCAACTGATATGGATTTCCAGCCACATTGCAGTCATGTCCTATCAACTTCTGGCCCTTACAGGACACCCTTAACCTGGACTTACTCATAGCAAGGGTTCCTGATGGCTTCTGGAGGAGATATGTACATGTAGGGGGAAATGGGTTTGTCCACAAAGGCCCCAAAGCCGATGTGTAGGTTGCTGGTGAGCTTACGCATCTCACTGGCCAGTTTTGTGCCCAGGTTCTGGATGTTCCTCAGATCATCCTTCATTGAATTGGACAGGTCCATGAGGTAGTAGATGTCCACAGGGTAATCTTCCACTTGACGCACTTGGACATGAAAGACCTGGGAGTCATCTGCAAAGTGATGGGGCAGTAGAGTGAGAGCTCGTCTCCTGGAAGGGGGAGGGGGCCTTACCACAGCATTAGGGGGAAGGGGTCAGCAGGAACCCAAGGGGATGGTTAAAGCTTCTAGGAGGAGAACATCACCCTTAGACAGAGGGGCAAAGCCCTTAGTCGGGTGCTTGCACGGAAGATGTGCTGTGCACCCCTTGGAAGCATCCAAGGCCAGGTTGGATTGAACTTGGAGCAACCTGGTCTAGTGGAAAGTGTCTCTGTCCATGGCAGGGAGTGGAATAGCATCGTCTTCAAAGTCCCTTCCAACCCCAAAACCATTCTGGAATTCTATGGCAGATGGGCATCATGGCTCCTGTTCTCCTAAACTCTCAGTGCCAAGACATGAGCAAATCTTCCTGTCCAGGGGTGACCTCCCAAGATATCCTACAGGAACAGCTGGATGGAGTGAGGGAAACTCCCAGTGTGTGGACAGAAGGTCTTAAAGGGATCACAAGGCAGGCTGCAAGGCTGTTTCAGACTTCTCTGAGCTTCCAAGGATTCTGACCAATTTCTGCACCCTTCTCCTACCCCCATTCATTTCCTCTCCTCTTGGCTCTCCCAGCCCCTTCTGAAAAAATTTTGGTGAAACACTTTCTATTGAAACAAAAACCTCCTTAGAAAGAAACTTCTGGGAAACATCCCAGTTTTGATGACTTTTGCACTTAAAAAAAACCAAACTGAAAATACTTAGGGTTGACATTTTCTTTCTGCCTTTTTAAGAGACATGGGTTCTTTCTTCTGATCTTTGAAATGGTTTCTTTGAAACATAAGCCAGAGCACAGCTGCAGGCTTGTCAGAACACCTCACGTGTTGAGAAAAAAAGGCCTTAACTGAGCTTAAATTCTTATTGTTTTCACATTTCCATCTAAATCTGCACACCACGTTCTTTGGAAGCTGATGAAGAAAGCTTCAAAATTTATGACAGCCCAAAAAGCTCCATCCCCTCTCCAGCTGTGCTGGGAAGCCACCAATGGAGCCAGGGGTCCCATTTTTGTGCTTAGAGAGCAGATGTTTGTCCTTGTTGAGTTGAAACCATGAGGATTCTGAGCTTGTGGGACATGAGCTGTGACCTGTCCCGCTTGTATCCTTCATGATTTGGTCTTGGTTAATGAGTCAAGGCAGATGATTTATGCCAAACATTCTTTGTTCAGCAGAGACGGTTCAAGCTGAGGGTCTCTCCTTTTTATTCCAGGGAACAGAGATTTACAGCACTCAGAGCAGCATACTCACCTGCCTCCTGACAACTACCTTTAGAGCTAAAGAGAACAAAGGCCACTTAGTAGCTCCACGTCTCGATTGTGTGGGGATTGCTCTGCCTGCTGTCCTTCCAATGGGGCAGAACTCCTCCTGCCCATGCCCAGGGATGTGCACAGAGGCTACATGCTCTGTAGTTTTGCCTCCTGCCTGCCATCCTTGAAACTCCTGGATGCTGGCAAAGGACCAAAGCAGTTAGTTGGCTCCAGCCTGCCTGGCTGAGCAGAACCTGGGAAATTACAAGGATCTGGAGCAGCCCAACCCCGCCAGCTGCTCTGCAGCTTGTTGGATATGAGCTGACTTCCACCCAGGCATTCTGAGCATAGCAACAATGCCTCAGGTCTAAATGGCTTTATAAAATACCCCATGTGTTGTTGAAGTTACATCCTATCCTGCCCCTCAAATACCTCAGGATTGAGGCAAGAGAATGAACACAGCGATCAGAGAGCTCAGCTGCCCACCAGAGATGTTCTGGAGGATTCTGTGGTGCTGGCAGCCTGGCCTTGATCCTGAAGGACGTGAGACCACCTTGGCCAGTGAGGCAGTGTGATGGCTCACTCAGTGCCTGAGCCCTGTGGGTATTCCCACTACATCCCCCCCTTCCTACAGCAGTTTGGGGGCTCTTACCTGGCCGCAGGTTCAGCTGTATTTTCTGGGGGCTCATCTGGGTGGTAGTGGACCCCCCCGAGCCCTTGTTGCTGAGGGGCCGGTTCTCCAGGATGGTGACGCTGCTGCTGGGGGACTCAATGTGGTCCTGGCCGCAGCCGTTGTGCAGGAGGTTGGCATGTAGGTCACAGCGAGGGGTTGACTGTGCCCAGACCTGCAGGGAAGGGACATGGTCAGGAGCCTCCCAGGACTATGCTGGGAAAAGGAGAAAGGCCCCCACCTTTTTCCTGGAGAGCCCCTGCTTTATCATACCTAACTCCAGACTAGGATCAAAGCCTTCTTGGGGCACACAGTCTCTTACCTGAGGAAGGCAGCAGACAGAAGGGATTTGGGATCAGCAGCTCCTGCTGGGGTTTAGACCAGGAGCCCATCAGCCCTTGCCAAGAAATGATGGATAACATATCCCCGCCAATCTCCTCCTGGCAGCCGGAGCCTTAGGTCTGGGTTTTGGCAGAGCTAAAAGGAAATCCTGTCTCTCTGGGGTGGCTAGAGGAGGGTGCAGCAGGACATGAACATGGCAAGCTGGGTAGAGTCAGTGTGGGACTTTTAAAATTACTTATTACTTTGACAAAAGACAAATCACCTTTCCCCCCATTTTTCCAACATGGGCCCTTAGAAATCCTGCCATGAGCAAGGCGCATGTCCACTGTGGGTGAGCTCATTGCACACAGCAGTGCTCAGTTCCTGTCTGGAAGTGGATCAGAGCTATCTCCAGCTCTCCAGCTTCCTAACGGATGGAGGCGACCAGGGGAAGGAGCACCAAAAAAGGAGTAAAAGAGTGCAGAGGCACTGGGGCTGCAGGAGAAGCCTTGTCAGGGGCAGGAAACACGAAGTGTGGAGTCATGGTGAGCTCCAGCTCTGTCCCTCTCCTAGAAAGCTCCTGGCTCCTCATCCTTATCACAGAACATGCAGGAGGGTTCCTATTCTTTTGGTTGCTTATGAAGACAAATATGAGAAGAATTTCTCTCTGTGAACAGAACAGAACAGAGAGAAAGAGTTCTCACAGACAGAGTTCTCACAGAACACTGCTGTGATCTGCTGCCTTATGTTCCTGCTCAGAGAGCACCTGCCTTCCCCTGCAAAGGGATTCTTTATCTCACTCCCTCAGCCCAAATCTTTCTACATTAGAGTCCTCCAGCAGAAGACCACCACAGCCTCTTCCTGCAGCAAAGGGAGGTGGCACAAGTCCTGGTGGGGCTGGTTCGGTGCCCTCCCTGTTCCTGGGATGCTGGAATCCAGTGCTAAGCCTTCCAGTGCTAGAGAGGTTCCCATGCAGGATATCAACTGCCCTGGGTTCAGGCTGGTTGAACCCAGGGATGAATTTGTATGTTTTATGCAAACGAGTAGAAAAACACAAATGGTGTCAAGAGGCCTTGGCTGGCCCACAGCCCTCTGGAAACTGTGGCCAAGCGATAGCCAAAAAATACATCAGCAGGCGTGTTCCTACCCTGCCCCCACCCAGACAGTGTGCTGACAGAGAAGAGGACAAGTCATCCCTCCAAATTAGTCCCTCACACCCACCCACCCATAAACTCACTCCACAGGGCTCCCTGCTGTGAGAAGGGGTGGCTGGTTCACTCCAGATTTCATCAATCATCATGTACATTTCTGTCCCAGTCAGGGAAATCTCTAAAAATATGTAGGTGAAAAGTATGCTGGGCAGGTGGATTTTAACCATGGTGTTTAGTGATGCCTGGAGATCCTAGAGAACTCCCAGGACCTCAGAGGCCTCATGGCATCTTATGGGATTAGCAGCATCATTCCTGCTGTGAGATTTCCATGGAGAAACTGTTTAAACCCAGGGCTGCATCCTTCCCATTTCTTTGGAGCCCTAAATATAGTGACTGACTCAAGACTTACAGGAGCCTCCCCAACAACAAAAAATACCACAGAAGTGGGACATTTGGCTACAAGGCTCTGGCAGCCCCCAGTCTGTTTTTGACCCCAGGCTCTGCCACTTTGCTGACTCAACACCTGGAGCACAGTCCTAGTTAGGAGTGACCTGGAGGCAGCCCAAGCTTGCTGTGACAAACTCACAGCACAGGGATTTCATCCGTGAGAAACCCATTTCCTGTCAGCATAGCCCTGATGGCATCAGCGCCCTACACGGAGATGTGGGGAGACGTGTGCATCCTCTCTATCCCAGCCATCCCACAGCCCTTCCCAGAGATGTTCACCAGCTCTCCCTGCCCTCTGTCTCACTGCAGAGTGGCCATCTGCTCACACTTCCTTCAGAATGGAAAACCTGATTATTTTATCCCAATCGCTGCCTCCAGAGCTGATTAGTGAGGACAGGGTCAGGCAGGGCTCTGGCAGAGCCAGTTCTATCCCTGAGCTCCCAGTGCAGCAGCCCATGGGAACTTGCGTATTCCCCAGGGCATCTCTGTTTTCATCTCAGACACAACCATATGCAGCATCAGCTTCTCTGCAGGAGAGCTCTTGGGAGTGCTCAGAGCACAGATACCTCCAAAAATTAACCTAAAACCTTCCAGCAGCTTCTCTGAAATCCAAATCTGGTCCAGTCTGGCCTCCAAGAGACCCAGAGTGGGTGACATTTTGGGTGGGTGAGACCCTGAAGGATCTGTCACAATAATCTCCAAAGGGATTTTAGAGATATGTCTCAGTGTTACAGCTTTTTCCAAAAAAACAGATGAGAACATCTATTTGTTGGTAAGAGTGGTCAAGGTTTCTGAAAAATAAATAAAACTCAGCTCTGCATCAGTGCTTGGGGGGGGGGGGAAGGGGTGGGGTGGGTGGGTGTTAGTGGTCACAAGAAACCACAATGAAATCATTCTCCAATCCAAAACCAGGACGGGGCAAGAGTAACTCATCACCCCAGGCTCCTTGGGAAGGCAGTGTGAGTGGAAAAGGGCTGTAATGGGAGTGGAAGAAGCACAAATATGGGCACTGTCCCTTTAAAAACGGGGGGGGTGCAGTATCAGAGACCTCCTCCACCCCTGGGAAATTAAACAAACCCACAGAAAAAACATTCATTTGCTAAATTGAGACAATGTGGTCCAGATGTTGGAGGCAGAGTTGCTGAGCAGAGCACACAGCCCGGCTCTCCGGGGGCCGGCTCTGGCAGCGGGATGGCTCCCTCACTCTTGTCCTGACTACCCGGGAGCATAGCTTAAAGCAGCACTGGAAATATTTCCTTTTTTGGAAACGTTTGCTTATCTGGAGGAAAAAAAAAAACCGTCACGGCTCCCACTGCACCGTCAAGCCACCAGTGCAGCCCAGGATCAGCGGCTGGGAAGGAAGGAAGGAAGAGCCCAGCACAGGCACCATTCCCCCTCGGAGGGGGGATGGAGACGGAAGCCAGGCCCCTTATCAAGCAGCATGTTTCAGCCACTCCTTGCGGGAGATAAAATGGGCACAAACATCTTTATTCACACATGCCAAGAGTCAGATCTGACGGGCACAGCAAGCCAGAGGCCTCCCCTCCGGATATGCATTGATCCCCAAGCATTAGACAATTGCTGGCATGATCCAGCAGCGTTTTCCAGCTTGGATCACTTTTCCCAGGTCTTTTCCAAGTCCCAGTGGGCATTATGGGCACAGTTGCAGCTGATAGAAGTGGGTCTTCAAGGATAGAGAAGGAGAAAGTAAGGAAAGCCTTGAAGAAGGTTTCATCCCCTCTCCCCATCCCCATCATCTCCCTTGGCTCTGCCCTCGGGCTCCTCTCCCATCCCCTTGGGAAACTCCCTCCTCTTACCCAATGAGTTAACCCCCAGGGCAGCATTTTTGGAGGGCAACGTGGCAGATCTGCTTGGCTCTCACTCACCCAAACAGGATGATTTGAGAGCCACAGCTCAGCACTCACATCCACTTTAGCTCAGTAACCAAAACCAGGCACCTTGTCTTCTTCTCCTGTTATTTCTAATGAAAAAAGGCTTTAAAACCCAGCTCTTAATTTCTAATGAGTATTTTCAATTCATCTTTCCAGGCCTTCCAGGCCCTCTTCCCTTTTCAGCCCTTCCAGGAATTAGGCTCCTTCAGCCAGAGCTTTACAACATGTTTCCAAGAAGCAAACCAAAAGTAAACCAAGTTTTTAATAATGTGCATTATCTGAAAGATAGAGTGAGTGAATTCCTAGTGGAAACACCACAATTTCCCAGCCAGCTCAATGTAGCTCCCACCAACACACCCAGATAAGGGGCATATTTTTGGAGCAGGGCAGAAGCAGTGCCCACTAACCAAGTGCCTTGAGCCAAGGTCTGGACCAGGTGCCACCAAGGAATCTGTTTAAATACAGTGGGAACAGATGGAGACTGAGCTTGTGGCTGTAACTTAGACTCATCCCAAAGGTTCTTCCCTTCCTTTACATCCCCTGCCCTTCTCAGGGCCCTGCTCAGCTCCCAGCTCTTACCTCAGCAGAGCACCAGGCACAGAGGGGACTGACAGCCAGACACTGCTTGCAGGAGTTCACTCCACGGGTGGTGCAGACGTTTCCCCCTGAAACAGCAAAACAGAGCAATTATGGCCCACAGAACCCAAACTCACATATGTGCTCAGCCACCAGCTTCTGAGCAGCCAGAGCCCCACAAGGGCCCTTCTCTATCCCTTTTCCCACCCGCAAGCTGTAGACGTTGCCTCCTTGCTCTCCAGCCTGGTATGAACTGGGCTTCACCTTGCCCAAGGCTGAGCATCATTCTCTACCTGCCAGCTCGTCAAAGGGTCCTCTCACCCCTGCAGCATCACATAGGCTTTGGAGTGAAGCCCCCTGGCAGGAGGTTCATATATCCTTGCAGACACTTAGGGGCAGCAGGAGTGGAAAGGGTGAATTCCCAGGGGTGCAGGGTGGTACCCACAGCCCTGCCAGGGATTGGCTGCCTCTTACCACCACCTGGACCCAGGGTGGTTGTTGACACCTTGAGCAGACACTAAACCCAGTGGCTGGTCTTGGCTCGGCTTCAAATGCAGGGAAAGGAGGGGAGTGAAAGGGCACAAGTCCAGAAATGTGCTGGTGGTTTTTGCCACTAATGTCCCAGGCAAAGCTTGGGCTCTGTCAGTGGCTGTGGGGACTCTGTGAGACACATGCTACTACCAATCCTGAAGGTCAGAGGCTGGTGAGCCTGTGGGGGAGAATTAAAGGGCCACAAAATGTCTGTGGAGCCCAGGGGCAGGAGGAGCTCCTCTGACACAGACCAGAGTGGGTGTCCCTGTGGTTCCTGCTGCTCCATCGGCCAACTGCCAATGTGACAAGTGGCTGGGACATTGCTGCCGTGGTGTCACCCTTGACTCTTCCATCCTCCTGGGCACAAGCATCTCAGCAGTTTTAGGATTCCCCAGGCAGAGAAAACTGCAGCCAAGTACCTACTTGGTTGGGACACACTGCAACTTGGGGAGCCTGGGGGATGCTGGTGGGGAGCAGTGGGCACTAGGCCCTCCCCCTCTGCCCTGCGTGCCCCCATGGTTGCCGAGGGTTGTCCCAGCAGTGTCCCACAACCACAGGAAATGCAACACAAAGCAGAAACAGGAAATGGTGAAACAACATCATCAGATCTTTAAGCAGAACCACAACCACAGCACCGTGCACTCCTGCCTGCTGGCATGTAGCCAGGGAGTGTACACACGTGTTTGTAGGTACACAGTTTGTGGTAATTAGGAGTGGGGCTGTGGCTGAGCCTCATTCCTAATGTGCTACAACTGTGAAAAGCAGGTGAACAGTATTGAAAGCAATGAGACATGGAGTGCCGAGATGTACTGACCAATCACGAAAGGGAACAGAAGACACACAGGTGCAATGCATAAAAGATGAAGAGTATAAAAGGTTGCACTGAAGAATAAGAAGGGTAGATGCTTGCAGCTTTCTGAAGTGGTATGATGTTTTTTTGGTACAGGCAGATGTTTGAAGCTTTCTGATGTGGTATGGTGTTACTCTATGTGGGTAGATGCTTCTGATACTGTATGGTGATACTTTGTGTATCATGGCCATCTGGACTGTGACATATGCTATGACATGTGTTTGCACCTGTGTGTATGTGCATGTATGTCTATTCGAGGGTGGTGTCATAGGCTGTGGCTGTCCTAGGGGCCAGTGGCTGCTTGGGGATGTGCCTCAGGGTGTCCCCATTGCATCTCTGATACCTACAGCTCCCACTTGTCCCAGACTTAACTAAAGGCTGAGCCCAAGTGCCTTGCTTAGCACCAGCTTTGGGGTGGCACCCATGCCCGGAGCTCTCATCATACCCTGAAATACCTGGCCCCATGTAAGGATGGGACAGATTTTAAATGTAATGTTGCCCAAAAGAGTGATAGGTTGGTCCCCAGTGCTTCCTGCACTTCAGCAATGTGCCAGCAGCAACACTGATCCTTGGGTGGACAGGGCTAGGAAGAGGGAAGGCAAAGGGCTCTCTGAAAACAGCAACGACACCACCACCTCCCACGGCTCTCACTGGCTCCTGCTGCGTCCGTGTGAAATCCCTCCTGCGCTGCAAAGTGCCAATGGCTGCAGCCAGAGCACGTGCCATGGATTTGTGCTGTGCAGTGCAGCTGGGAGCCAGCTCAGCCCTCCGGGAAGCAGGGAGGCACTGCCCCGGCAGCCCACAGGGACAGCCCTGGCAGCTCCAGGTGATCTGGATTAAATGCTCAGAGCTGCCAAGCCCCGGGCCACTTGCCTGAACACAGAAACAGCTTCCAAATCTGCAGGTCCCTGGGGAGCCCTGGTGCTTTGATACCTGGACCAGGATGACAGCCCTTTGTTCAGGGATGGGGAGAGGTGCCAAGTACCTGCCTGCCACAAGCCAGGAGTATTCCTGCTTTCCACTCTCACATCCCTCATGTAGTGGCTGTGTCCAGCTGCTGGCTCATGACTGTGGTTGCTTAGCTCTGCTCAGGCAGAGTTACAGCATCGAGTGCCACCAGCAACCCTCCTGGTCCAGGCTCCTGTTTAATGCCAGTGTGGGGTTTGTTCCCTCATGGTGGGTTTTATCTGGTTTAGTCACGTGGTTCTGCCCTAGCACCTACCTTGCTGGGGAAGGGCAGAGCTGACAAGGGCTCCATGAGGGCTCTGGGACATGAGACTCACCAGTCCAAATCCTGCCTCAAACAGGTTTTCCCTGTGCCTTGACCCAGTCCCTCAGCCACTCCCTCCCTCAGTTTCCCTTGTGCAGTGTTAACCGTGGTCTCAGTGAGACCAGGTTCCACTAAAACTCCATGTGAAGGATTCCAGGGTCATGTCTGCTGGCAGAGCCCCAGGGTGCCTCCTCATGCCATGAAATCTGATCTCGGGGCTAAGGAGCCCCAGGACCCTCTGAGCTCATCTGTTCCTCACCATTTGGTACAGATTACCTCCTGCCTGTGTGCAGCCCCTGGACCCTGGTGGTTTCCTTTCCTGTCCTGCTGCCACCCCAAAGCCCAGGGGTCCTTTATCTGGTGTCCCCTCTTTGCTGGGGATGTAAATCCAGTTTTCTGGTGGATTTTGGAACAAGGGCCACAGACCTAGGCAGAGCACTGTCGTGGCTGGGGAGCTGCACGTCGGCCCAGGTGGGGCTACAGCTGGGAAGTCCCTGTGGGAGGGATGCTGCCATTCCCAAGGCTGCCTTGGGGTCTGATGTCACATTGTGCCACTGTGCCATCTCTGGTGGCTTTGCCTGGAGGGTCCCTGGAGGTCTGTATCTGCTTCCAGACTCACGCAGCCCTGTGGTCCCTCTGGTGTCCATCACTCCATGACCAAGACACTTTCCTGGGGCTGGAGGACCCTTCGCTTCCTTGGAACCAATCTCTAGCACTGTACAGGGCCATTCTTGGCTGCACTTCCATGGGGCTGGATGAAGCAGAGCCTGGGCAGTTATGATCATCCAAACGTGAAGCTGGTCCTGCTGTGAGCAGGCAACTGCAAACCCCCACCATGGGGAAACGTTCCTTTCTTGGCATTCCCAGCACTGGTTGCATGGCAGGATGCAGTGTTGGGAGAGTTTTGTGGGGGCTTTGTGAGGATGTTGGAACAAAAGCACAGATGAGCAGAAGTGGAGGAGGTGGAGGATGTGAAAGATGGGGAGGATGCTGCAGCTGGAGTCCTCTCAGGTTTTGGCCCTGTGAGTGCCTGGCAGTCCTTCCCAGACTCGGACACTGCTTGGCTGCGAGCAGGTCAACACCATCACAGTATAGCCTATACTAACAAATTCTGTATTTTTAGTGATTTTTTTTTCCATCTTTGGAGCTTTTTTCCCTAGCCATAAAAACTAATAAACCCAAGTACAAAACTTGTATTTTTAAACTAGGATAGCAACTGCTCTCACACAATGAGCTGATCCTAAAGACTCTAGCTTTTGAAAAAAAGCAATCCTGAAATACCAGGAAATGGGAGACAAACTGCGCAGAATGATGGAAACCACCCACCTGGGGCTGGGCAGAGCTGTGGCCCTGACAGAGGTGAAAGCAGGGCATCCCAGACTGGTTTAGGTTGGAAGTGACCTTAAAGCCCATCCAGTTCAACCCCTGCCATGGGCAGGAACATCTTCCAGTAGACCAGGTTGCTCCAGGCCCCATCCAGCCTGGGACTGAATTTAGGGAAGTGATGCACTTGAAAGACCCCAGATGTCTGTGGCTCAGCATCACCCTGTCCTGACTGGAGAAAATTAATCAGTCCTAGTCTGCACTCGGAGTAACCTCTGTGTGGTGCAGGAGCAGCCACACACTTTGTTTTTCCCCTCTGCCAAATTGAGCAAGAATGAGCACAGAGAAAACCTGATAAAGACATTTGAGGAAACTTGATAAAGGTACAAACCACATCCTCTCCAGCCTTTCCGTTTGACTAAGTGATAAGCATCTGGGCTTTCTTGGCTGATCCCCACCCTACCACTCTGGGGGTGTTTCTTCTCTTGAGCTTCTCCCTTCCTGCCAGCATCTTTCTGGGAGTGGGATGCCCCAAACTGAGCATAGGCACCAGAGATATAATGTGCCCCAAACTGCAGCTCTATGAACTCAAACTCTTGCAGAGGTTATCCCATGTCCTGTGCTGATGACAGCTCCATCCGGCAGCAGATCGGAGCCTCAGGCAGTTCCTGGGAATTCACCAAAGTCTGGAATTCTTTAGACAGAACAATGTTGCCCCAAACCCCAAGTCTGCCCTTGAAAACAATGTGACCAATTTATAAATTACCATATTGCAGTTTCAAGATTTCCTTTGAGCCCTAGGAACACACCTGGGGAGGAGATAAAGCTTTTCCAGGCTTTTCTGTACATCTGACATTGGAAAACTTTTTAAAAATACAACCTACATTTATCCCGAGATCATCTGATGCCAGAAATCAGATTTCTTAAAGAAAAAGCATAAAAAAACCCAAACAAACAAAC
>VXAX01006684.1:17728-32250 GCA_013399835.1 Leptocoma aspasia | reverse complement strand
TTAAAATGTACGGACACAGGGAGGGATTACCTAACATGTGATTTCTCCCAGTGAATTTTCTGTTTCTAAAGGATGAAGCCCAAGTCACACCCCAGTCTTTGCATTACAAACCAGTAACCAGAGCCAAACACAGAGTAGGTAGATCCAGTAAGTTCTACCATATCCAGTAAGAATAACCCACCAAAGGGTGTCCTGACCCTGTAACATCCTTGAGAAGTTTCTGGCCCCGACCCAGACGGCCTGAGCAGCACCTTGTATGTGGGAAGGCACTGCAGTTCAGGCTGCCAGCTCCCCCTCCGAGTGATTTTCCCATGAAATGACAGACCCTGGGAATGCAGAAAGTCCTGGGATTTGTAGAAGTAACAGGCAACATCTTCACTAAATGGCTTTAAGCACTGACAGAAGCAACAGAGTAAACCTACCCCAGCTGCCAGTAGCGCAGAGCAGGAGGATCCCGAGTGTCACAGAGAGTTGATCCATCTTTTCTGAGCCCCGGGGTGGAGGGGCGACTGATTGGACCAGCCCCACCACGAGGGATGGGCAGCGGCTCTGGAGTAGCTCGAGGTTTTTAGCGGCTGAGGAGATGAATCATGGGGCTGGGTGAATGACACACATGGCGAGTGGGGCGGCTGGAGGAAACTGCTGCCTCGTCACTTCGGAGTCCGGAGTGTCCCCGCCCGCTCTGCCGCCAGCTCCTTATGAGGTTTTCACTCTCTCTTAAACAAGGACCTAATAAACCCTGGCAGCGAGTCCTCCCTCGGCACTGGTGACCTGCAGCCCCGGGGCTCGTAACAGGCTTTCCCATAGGCTCTGACGTCTGGCTTTAATTCCTTACAAAATCTTGCTCACTCCTTCCTTTTATTAACTCTTGAAAGGCAGCTGGTTTTAAACCCTATCTGAGCTACTGGAGTTCAAGGATTTAAGGAGAAATAGAGCAAATACACATTAATACAAAAGTGTGGGTTTTCAGCTCCCTCACCAGAGAGGGAATATCCCTGCTAAAGCAGAGCTGGGAGCTGAGGGAGACCCAACCAGGAGCAGCACCTGATGGAACCAGCAGTTTGGATATAACATGGACATCTCAAAGGGAGAGAAGCTCAGCTTGGGGTCACATAATTTGGACCTGATTTTCTTCTCACTTGTACTGTTTTTTCCCCTCTGTGTCCTAAGGAATTGATCCTGTGCTGAACAAATCCAGGGATTAGGATCTGCATAGGGACTGTGCCCACTGAAACATCAGAACTACCTGTGAGTGTCTCTTGAAGGTGTTTTATAAACCTCTTGTTCCCCTGCAATACCAGAGTCCTAGTCAGAGCTGGGGAAACTGAGGCACTTGGAATACACCTTGGGAGCAAAAGGGAGAGAAGGGCTGGAGTAATTTCCCTGGGATGCTCTCTCCCACCGGGTGACAGGGGTTGGGGACAGTAATGACACAACCCTGGATCAAGACAACCCAGCACACAGAAATACCAAACTGTGGAATACAAGTTTTTGTGGGTGCCAAGAGCTTCAGCCACATCCTGGAGGTGCTGGAGGCTACAGACAATGTGCACAGAGCTGTACAAGAGCCACAGCCCCATGCTGGGAGATGGGGACAGCACTTGTCCCAGACCTGCCAACTGTCCATAAGAGGTGACAGTTTTTGTGAGGATGAGGTAGAGATACGGACTGTGCCTAAAGACCTGAGGGCTTTCCTTGGCTTTAAAAGAAGTTTTGGTGCCTCTTTGCTTCTCCACACTGCCCCACCAACCCTGAGGATGCTGTTGTCCTTCTCAGTGGGGACCACTGTCTACCTGGGATCCAATTCCCTCCCTAGGGCTTGTTAGTAAGGGTTTGGCAAAGGGGACTAGGAGAAGGCCATCAACCCTCATGCAGTATCAAAAAGGGCTGTACTTTGGCTAACACATCAATACTCCAGACCTGTTTTTGGGCAGCTCCAGTCTTGCTGTGCTTCAGATCCCAGAGCCCTGTCTCTCTGCAGACCCCATTAGCCAGTTTTAGGGCATCCAAATTCCTTATTTTCCTGCCTGGATATACTGCCTATATAGCCTTTCATGTGTGGTTTTCTGCCCACACGGTTGCCTGTGCCCATGTGCTGCACTGTGTCATCCTGTGACTGTGTCTGAGTGTTTCATGGAAAGAAAGATTAGTCTTAACTGTCTAGAGAGGACTATGGCATCCTGTGTTTGGCTCTGCACACCACCAGACCCAACTTGCCATCCATCTCCCAGGCCCTCTTCACCAGGGACTTATCCCACCCAGCTCCTGGCTGTCCAAACTGGCAAGTGCTGCTGCTCCCAAAGGACATGTTGCTCTGTGTGTCCTGGAATCCCCTGCCCAGCGTGGGCTGTGATACTCTTAGCATGGTGCAAAAATGCTAAAGAAAAATGAAAATTTCACAAAATTAAGTATTTGACCTTCCTTCACCTTCCTGGGCTGAGGACAAGGATGGAATGAACTCAGTCCAAGATGTTTGGGTGGAATTTCCCTGCAAACTGCAAGAAGGTGCTGCTTGTCCTAAAAACATTGCCAGGATGTTAATGTCCCATCCCTGGAGGTGTTCAAGGACAATTTGGACAGGTTTAGCAGAAGATGTCCTTGCCCATGACAGGGGGTTAGCATTTCTTGAGGTCCCTTCCAACTGAAACCATTCCAAGATTCCACAGTGTTACCTCCAGGCACTGCATAATAGGCAGTGGGGTGCTCCAGTTTCTGGGGTCCCTGATGGGATGAAAGCAGGAGCCAGCAGGGGAGTGTTTGGGAGCCCTGGCTGACCGATCACCACAGGCTGTGATCCAGGAGCAATGGATGCAACCCAAATCCATGCTGGGGTGTGCTGGGAGAGGAGATGCTGGAGCTGGAGCCACCAGAGGGAGCAGAAACTCCTTCAGTCTGAGAGCATGCAGGGAGAGGATCTCCCACCCCGGCTGGGGCACTGGGGATGCTCTGATTTCCCGTGGGATTTTCCCAGGTTAAACACAAGCAGATGCTCCTTGGATCAAGGTTTTTCCTTCCTTCCTGCATAACTTCTACTGCAGCTACCCTAGCAGAGTGGGTAGCAACCCGGAGAGAAATGCCAAATCCAGGACAAGGAGGAAAATGCAACAAGTAAACCCTGAACTAAACAGGTCTGAGCCCCTAAAGTCACAGCAGCAGACCAGGGGATCGCAGCTGCCCAAAAGGAAGATCACTTGATACTGTCCTTGCCAAGCTGCCCGCCACCCTCAACCAGCCACACACTCCTGACTTTGGCTACAACTCATCAATCCTCATTTTTGTTCTATTAAAATCCCCTCAAGGGCTGGACAAAGGAAACAAGCCAATATGTTGCATGGATAAACCAGGACAAGGTCCTCACACTGTGCTTTGGGGGTGATCTGCTACTCTGGGCTATCTAGACATATTTCCAGGCAAATGCCAATAGGCAAAACCAGGAAGCTGGGACATGGCTGTCCTGTGGGCACAGCCCTGGGATGAGCAGGAGCAGGAGGAAGCCCAACAAGCTGGACACCCTGACTTGTGGTGTCACTTCGGGAGCTTATGCAGACACAAAGACGGGAGTGATGGTGAAACTTCCCCTGGGATTGCCTTGGTGGGGCTGAGGGGCCTGGGATGCTCTGGCCCTGGATGCTGCAGTGATGCTGCTGTGGGACCCAAAGCTGGGGACAGAGCAGAGATCAGGGTGCAGTGCTGCAGAGCTCCCCTCTGGAGGAGCTAAAGTGGGAAGGGGAGGAGAGGGAGACCATGTGCTCTGAGGAAGAAGCCCCCAGCCAGAGGAACAGGATGCAGAGAGGGGCTGTATCCAGCTCTTCTCTGGAGGCACAGGACAAGCATCACCAAGCAGAGCTGGGGGTGGACTGGCTGGATAGGGCCACACTGCTGAGAGAAGGAGTGGGTGGCACGGAGCGGCAAGAGGAGATCGGTGACAGCAGCATTGACGTGAGGCTTACAGGAGCCTTCGGGGCAACAGGGACCGGCCAGCAGTCCGGATGAGCACTGACCATGCAGGATGCTTTTGGGAGCAGGTGGGAGGGCTGGAGGGAGTGATGAGTTAGCTACCACTGTGCAGGGTCTTTGGGGTCAGCCCCTGGGGGTGGCACCGGGGTGGGTGCGGGCAGGGCAGAGTTGGGGTGCGCAGCATGGGGAAGGGCTGGGCAGCAGGGTGAACGTGGAGGGGGAGGAAGGCGGGCCTGGGGGGAGGCTGGAAGGGGGTGGAGTTGCTGTTTTTCCTTTGAGCACGGTGAAGACTTTAACTTGCATTTGTGGAGCTCCCAGCCGGCAGACACCAGCTCTCCTTCCCACGGGAGAAACCCCGGGATCCGGCAGCACTGCTTCGCTGTTTCAGGGACACGCTGGGCGGGCAGGGGGCATGGGGTGATCCCCGGCTGCTGTCCTCTCTCCCAAATCCCCTTCTCCTTTTCTCTCTCTCTCCTTTTGCTTGTTTGGGGGCTCGTGCTAACGCTCATCCAGGAGAGATCTGGGATCCAGCCATCTGTCTGTCGGCTGCACGGACTGGCTTCCCAGCTGCTCACAGCCTTGAGGAAGTTCCCTCTCCATCCCAGGCACTGAGCGAGGAAAGGCAGGAAGTGGCTTGGAGCTGCCGAGCCCTGGCCTGTGAAGGGCAGACACGGGAATAACAAGCTTCCCTTTTACTTTTCCCGAAGATTTGGGGTTACACATAGACCATGAATGGATCCTTTTTCAGCCAGACTCTCCTGGAGCAGGCAGGTGACCCCAACAGGACTCAGGGCTTGGGGATGCTCGTGGCCTGCTGCAATGGGACCAGCACGGTGCTGGCGACTGATGGCGGCTCCTTGGTTCTGGCACCCGACGAGAGGGGCCTTTTCATCACGAGGGTGGTGCAGATTGCTGTCCTCTGTGTCCTCTCCTTGACGGTGATGTTTGGCATCTTCTTTTTGGGCTGCAACTTGCTCATCAAGTCGGAGAGCATGATTAACTTTCTGGTGAAGGACCGAAGACCTTCCAAGGACGTGGGTGCTGCAATCATGGGACTTTACTGAAGTCACTGGGCTCTTGTAGGCAAGTGAACTGTCTGGGCCTGGTGTTGGGATGCACATTCCCATGTGTTTGGGGCAACCGGGGGGAGTGAGAAGGGGGGGAGGAGTCTTTTAGTCTGTCTGTGTCCATGGGAAAGCAAACCTGCTCTTCCCAGTCAACAAACTGTGGTGGTGAATGGGGAAGCCACCCCAGAGCTGTGTGAAGCACAATAAAAGACCAGCATTTTGTTGCATGCAGAAGTGGCTTAAGTTTTGCATGAAACTTGCAGAAACAGTGACAATGTGGAGATCTGAACTCTTTACTGCTGTTACCTTGGATACCGCTACCTGGGATTTAGGGATAAAAAAAAAAAGGCAAATAAGTCATTACAAAAAGAAAACAAAAGAACAAACTAATGGGAGAGCAAAATACAGGGCACAGACCTCATCTTTGAGAGGGGCAGGGGAAGGGAAGTGCCATGTGGGTCATAAAACAAAAGTCTGCATGCTAAAAATGTCAGTCTGTTGTGTTTTGGACTTCAAGCATGCATCTTCTGGTAGTTTTGTAACAGGCAAAGCATGTTCTTCCTTATTTTCCTGAGCTATCCTGTTAAATAAACTCGTACTTTTTTCATGCTATGGTGGAGGAAGAAAAGGGCACAGATAAATATAAACCCCTTCCCACCCCTAAAACAAAAGCATGCTTGTTTTTGTACACACCAGCCTCTTTTTCCAAGCGCTACATTGTTACAGTACTTGAGGTTTTGTAATTTTTGAAAACTGGTGAACATTAGGAAAAAAACAACCTGTTTCAACAGAATTTTGTGGTGTCTTTATTATTTCTCTGTGTGTGTGTTGTTCAGGAATTTCAATTCTAGTTCCAGGTATAATCATCTCACCTTGAAGTGAAGTATAATTAGAGATATTTCTTTGAAGCAGAAACCGCTATCATTTTTTGCAGACAAGTATCACTTTCCACTAGCAAATGAATTCATCAAGAACTGTGTATTCCAGGCTTGTGTTGAATACCTGCACAGTGCTGAAACAGAGACACAAAGGTGTTTTGAGTGCCTCTTGCAAAGCAAGATTTCAGCCTTTGAGTTAAAACCTCTAGCTCCTCTCATCCTGATGAGCTGTCAAAGCTGAATTATGTGAGAGGAGGAAGACTCCTGACCTTTGTTCTGTGATGGAATTACAGCTCTGGTGGTGGGTGTGAGGTAGAAATAATTTGTGTTTTGTTGCACCAACAATATTCCTGCTGGGTTCACTTCTCTAGTGGGAAAGCAATCTTGGGTACTGTAGGAGCTGATGAGCTGAGCTACTTGGATGTAAATCTAGAGGAACAGATCTCTCCCTTTCCCAGAGGGAAAAACATGATTAGAGAATTTGTAATTAATCATTATTTGCTGAGTACCTTCTCGAGGTTCCAACACAATGCAGAGCAGTCTCTGGTTGCTCCCACTGACCTCTTGTCTATGTCAGCCTTAGGAGCACAGTGACAATGTGGCAGAAGGTGCAGAATTTGTGATTCAAAACTCTGAAACATCCTGTTGATGCCAGTGGAACGGCTGAACAGGCAGCTCTGGTTTTTATGAGCAGTTGCAGGTCTGCAGACATGAGCCACCTTCTCAGTGCAGAGGGTCTGCTGCCCTGCTGCCACATGTAAAGTGGCCTCATACAGCAACCTGGAAGGGGATTTTGGTCCCTGCTGCTGTGAGGGGTGTTGTGGCCTGAACAGACTGCTCAAGGTGATGCCTTGGATGCAAACTGGCACAGGTTGCCCAGAAAAGCTGTGGCTGCCCCATCCCTGGCAGTGTCCAAGGCCAGGTTGAATGGGGCTTGGAGCAACCTGGGATGGTGGAAGGTGTCCCTGCCCACGACAGGGGTTAGAACTGCATGAGCTTTGAGATCCCTCCCAACCCAAACCATTCTGGGATTCCATGATTCCATGGTCTCTTTGCTAGAGTGCAAACCACCCCCATTGTGGGATCACAGCCTGGTCAGACATGAGGGTAAGATATGAAAAACCCCAAAGCAGGCCCAAAATCCACCATTGCCCAAAGCAGGCAATGTCTCAGCTCTGCAAATACTTGGGCTGTACTTGTGTTTGTAACCTAAAAGTGTATCTGCGTCCCCAGGCTGCTGTGTAGTCACAGGATAACCCAGATGCACTCACTGAACTCCCATCCCATCCTGCTTTCAGCTGGCATTTGATCCCTCTTGGCAGTCCATTCACCAGCTGTGGCCCCAATGCAAAGGACAACTCACAGATCATGGAAAAAACCTTCCAATGCTAGCAAGGAGAGCAAGTCACAGGAAAAGGTGCTAATGCAATGAAAGAATCAAATTTACTTTCCCCTTCAGCAATACCATGAGTGAAGCAGCTGGTCACACATCTCAGCTGTCCCCACCTCTGCCAGGGCTGTGACAGCTGGTGTGTATGGTGAGGGTCCTGCCATGTGTCCTTAGAGGCCACATCTAGGAATGAGTCACGGAGGTCTTCAACCCTTTTGTGCTGTGGAGTGTTCCAGAGGTAAAGAGAAACATCATTCACACAAGGCTCATGTACACATGAGCTGGAGGAGCAATGAAACACCCCAGAATGCAGAGCTGGGAACCTGCTGAGGCAGGTGGAGCTTGTTCAGGACTTAGTTGGGAGAGGGAACATTTTCCACATGGGTCCTTGGGGCAAGACCCCAACTTTACATTGGCTTGTTCATCCTCTGGTCATGCTGTGGCTCTTTCCTGGCATCAGGGATATGTCTGCATTACAAGATTGTGTGGACCAAGAGGAGGATCTTCAGAGGAAGCAGTTGGTGGCACCATCCACATTTGCCATATTATAGCACGTGTCCCTGTATGCTTCTGCCTTCCTCGTGCAGGGGTTAAGACACTTAAAACACTTGCACATGTCCTTATCCAATTAGATTCCAAATAGAAGGCTGACTACCCCACTGAGGAGGAATCATTTGTGGAAAAGAAGGCTGGCATCATGAAGGAACCCCTTGGATCAGAGATTATGGGTCTAAAAACCATCTTGAGGTGAAGTCATGGTTGCTTACAGGAAGGTACTGAGGGTACCACAGTGCTCCACAGATCTGAAGGGAAGAGCTGTGATCTCAGATTCTGAAAACCCAGCTGTCCTGCCTCAGAGACATCTGTTCTGCAGCTGGAGGATGAGGTTGCTACTGAAGGGCTTGTTGAGGAAAGCAGACCATAACGGCTCTTTCTGCTGCCTTTCCCCACAAGCTGTGGTTTTTCATCTCACACCTACTCATTTAGCATAAGCTCACAAGTGCGTACCAGCTCCCAAGAAAATTCAAACAGTTTTTTTTTAAAACTGTTATTTATTACTATATTTGACTTTGTTTTTTTTTTTTTTTAAACTGTTGCTTGTAGCATGATAACTTACAGAGTGCCACTGGGGTGCCAGGAGCTGTTCAAGCATGACTGAGAGACACTGCTGGAGGGACAGGGAGGGAAGGGATGTGCTTAGATGAATCATCACATCAGTGGCAAACTGAGGACCAGCCATGAAGTCTCATCTAAGATCTCCTCCTAGCAGTGGAACACAAGCCCATGGGACTGGTTACACTGGTCTGAGTCACTGGTCCACCTAGTCTGCATCCCTTCTCTGAAAACATCCATGATTTTAGGCAGTACATGGTCTTGGAGATCCTTCCCAACCTTAATGATTCTTTGACTCTATGACTCTGTGGTCAGTCAAGTTGTCCTGCCCACCAAGAGCAACCTGCCCTGGATCTTCACCATCCTCCTTCAGGCACAGCTCCCTGTCTCTGGGCTGGTCCCCACTTGAAGTGATTCTGCTGGAGCTGGAATTTCTTCTTTCTACACAGGCAGCAGGGAGACAGCAGAGAAAGGCAAGTGAGAGCATTTTCCCCCTGCTGAACTGCCTGCAAAGGGAAATCCTCTGCTTATGGAATCACCAGCTGTACAATTGCAGAAATAGAGGTGGCTTGACCCACCTGGAAAACGCTGGTCATACAGATGTCCCTGTGGTGGGGAAAACACCAAAGTCCCAGATGATACCCACCTCTTTCCCCTGCCTTGCCAGTCTAGACTGAGGGAATGGAAGAGTTAAACATGATGAGACAGACAGATTGTGGGGGGAAAAAGGATCCCAATCTGAGCTTGGCATCAGATGTACTGGAGCACCTGCACCAAACATACACAGTATTTAATAATTCCTGAGAATCGCCATGGTAATAAAGCACAGAGTCAGGTTGTTATGGTAACAGTTTGGGTGTTTTTTAGGCAGGGAGGCATTAGTTAGACCAGACCAAACACATTTCTGAGAGCCCAGAAAATAAAAAAGAAGTAAAACAAAATCAAATTAGATAAGTAGCAGTTTCCTGTCTCTTTTCTGGCAGTCCTGGGTTTGTTCTGTAGATAGGTGGCGGAAACCAGGTTGTTCCAGACACGTTTCTCTGCAAAGCCTGAGGAATAGCTGGAGTGGATCTCTGCAGGTTTAAACTGGGTGCTAGAAGGGGTGGGGGGTGAACCCCTCTCGTGGGTGGATCTGGGATGATGCTCTGCCACCACCTTGGTTCCTTACCATACCTCTGGCCTAGGTCCAGGTGTGTCCCAGCTGGCTAAAGGGAAGGACACTCTTGTCTTTGCAGGTGTGCACCCACAACGGAGCAGTGATGGACAATCCCTGATCCTAGCTGGGCCCACAGCAGGGTGCTGTGGTCTCAGGTAACAGCCTGTCCATGTTCCCAGTGATGGATGTCCCAAAGCTGGTCTCCAAGACAAGACAGGCATTTGGGGGCTGGAAAGGGGTAACAGACCACTTTTCTAAATCCCCATGACAGACCTAAGAAGAATAGACATTTTCTGGGCTCTGGCAAGGTCTCCAGGCTGCTGTGGTCCCCAAAGGGGCATCTATCAAGCAAGATGGAAATTTCCTGTGTCTCCTTCCTGCTCTCCCAGCTGTGGGCAAAAAGGCACTCCCACCTCTCCTCCCAAGCCAACCCCTTCAGCAAGTGTATGAGGTCTGTCCAGCTGATGCTCATATGGAATTTTAATTCAGTGTTGGTTAAAGCAGCAGCTTTGTGACCTTGTTTTCTCTGGAGGAAGCTGAGGCAGTGCTTGTTGGGTTCACTTAGTAGATACACGGCTTGAAATCTGCAGTGCCTTTACTCAGGAACAGTGCTCCATAAATCCACTACCCTCAGCATGGGTGTCTTGTATTGACTATGCAAGAGCCGTTAGCCTCCAGATAAAGCCTCTGTAGTCCATTAGCTCTGCCAGAGAGGGACAAGTTGATGCCATCAGAGTCAGGAACTCAAGGGAGACTGAGGCCAAACAATGAGAGTTCAGAGCCAGCTTTGCCTTGTTGGAGACTTTGCCTGCAAGTTTCTCTGTTTGAAAGGGAAATGTTTCTCTCTTTCTGTGTCTTCCAGCTGCTTTGCCTCTGTGACTGCTGAAGGCATTTTGGCGTGGCATTCCTCAGACTCCCTGCCCTGGCCTGGCCCCATCCTTGAGCCTGACTGGAGCTGCCAGCCTGGCACTGGGCTTGCTCTCTACTCAGTGTGCAGAGCACCTGGTACCCACCAAAAACCTGGGGCAAAGAAAGCTGCTTACTTCCAAATAAATGCGATTAGCCAAGCCAGAGCTGTTTTGAGATTGTGTGAGCATTTAAAGCCATCCTTGGAATAAAACGGATCTTACAGCCCCACTTGTGCCAGGGAGATGGAGAACACCAGGAACATTTCTGGGCATGGGAACTTGACTGATACTGTTAATGTGTGAGAATGGTTCTGGTGTAGTTCAGACTTGTGCCAACTACCTAACCTGGCAAAATGACACACCACAGAGGTTTCAGGGACATTGCTCTGGGCTTTGCTGTCTGTGTACAGGGAATGTCTTATTAGGTTTTGTAAGTGTAGATGCCTTTAAAGCAGTTGTTTGGCTTCCTGAATCCAACTTAGTGTTCTTAAGTATGAATGAGGGATTGGAAACCTAATTTAAGTTTAGTCTGGAGAATATGTCTTTGTAAAACAGTGAACACAGGGAAGAACAAAACCTCAACAGCCTTGAAAACTGCCTGATCCAACTTCCTGTTGGATACACCTTTGGCTTCACACCAGTTCTCTCATTAAGACAACTTAGCCAATCACTTCCCCATCAGTCTGGCCAAATTTGTGCTCCTCTGATTTTAGAGGCAGATGATTTCTTGGACTTGTTTGTTTCATGAGCACGGGGTTATGGAAACTAGAGTTAAGAGAAAATCAGAACATTGCCATCAAAGAGTATGGTTTGACACATCCCTGAAACTGCCACTGTCAATATGCTGGGAAGTGGTGGAGGTACTGACAACACTCAGAGACATAAACATGTATCTAAAACGACTGTCTCTGATCTGAAAGATGTTGCTCATCTACATGTATTTCAGGTTGCATGTGAAACACAAGTCTTGCTTCAGAGAGGCGTTTGCAGCTCTCTTCCATGCCAGAAGCTCATTGGTGGGGATGACATTTTCATAGCAATAATTTAAGGCAGGTTAATTAACAACAAAGCAAAAATGTCTTTCTGAGAGATGGGTCTGCATGGCAATCTTGGCTGTAAGTCACAGATGCCTTCAAGGTGAAGGCAGCAGTTTTGTCACTCTTTGTCAGCCCATGGCATTCAGCTGGGAATAAGCATGGCAAAGTGTTCTCTGCTGGGGTGCAATCAGGGACCAGCTTTTAAATCAAATTGATACCCTTTTTTGAATTAATAAGTCCTGCCTGAACACATACTCCCAGAGGAATGGGGCTCTCCTGCCACAGTGACAGCCTTTGAAGACACCACCTCTGCAGCTGGGTTTACTCTCCTAGCAGGGAGCTGTGACACCAGAGGACTCAGAACAAGAATCCCCAGCTGGATCTGCCTTTTCCTTCCATGTGGGCTCTCTGGCTGTTTATGAATTTCAGCAGCACCAGCTGTGCCAGCTGACATGTGCTTTCAGAGAACACCACTACTTCTGGTTTTTTGGAGTGACTCTAGAGGGAAAGGAGACGAGATCAGCCTTCCTGTGATGCTCCACTTCTTCTGAAAGGATCAATACTGTGAGGACATGAGTTACCACCTCCATCTAACTGCATGTGGGACACTAGAAATGATGGGCAAGACAATAAGCAAGAAAAGAAGAAGAAAAATAAACAAGAAGAAACATCTACCCCTGTGGCATCAGGCAACTGGAATGGCCTTTCTGCAAAAGGGGCTGGACTTGCAGAATCAGACAATTCTGGTTCTCTATGAAAGAGCCAGTTTTGTTGCCTTGGTGTGTGTTGATTTTGGAGGCTAGTAGACGTGGGTGTGAGGTTGGACTCAGGTGCTTGTGCATCTTCCAGGAAAACAAGGTGTGCATGAAGCAAGCCCAGGGCACTGTTCCTTTTTCAAAGCAGCTGCCTGACTGGCGCTGGATGCTGACTCTCTGCTCTGGCATGGCTCAAGCTGTCACACATGCAGAGTTAAATCCAGAGTCATCCTTTTTGCAAACCTCACAAGCGTTCCCATCTTATAGGTTTCCAGGCATCTGCGAGTGCTCCCCTCCTGCTTGCATCCCCAAATGCAGGTTTAATAGGACAAGACAGATGAAGAACCAGTCAAATTATATTTTAATAAGCTAAGTTCTTTCTCTCAGATAATTGAAAATCAGACTAATTGGTTGCAATGAATTCCCAGAGCAGTCATTCATCCAGCTTGGTGTGTGCTCTGCCAGCTGCCATGAGGACCAGCCTGGAAGCAGAGTGCTGCTCCCCACTGCTCTGCCATGCTCTGAAAGCCCCAGCTCCTCAGCTCCAGAGAGGTGTTAAAGGTCCCACACCCTCAGGCTGAAGCCAGGGAGGTTATTGACCCGTGGACACAGCAAGGCTCATCCTTCTTCATCCCCCATTTCACAAACCAGGGAACCAGTGGGCCACTAAGTCTCACACCCCCAGCAGGACATGCCACCAGTTCTGTGTGACAGGACGTACCCTGGGATATCTGCAGCAAGCCAGAGGGTCATAGCTGGAAAGGACGAGAGATTTAACCTCCACTTGCCCCCATCATGACCACAGTGTGCAGGCAGCTGACTGATCTCAAAGTCTGGCTGTGAACAATCAGTGCTGAACCAGCTGCTCATCTCTACTTTCTGTGCTGCTCACTCTGCTCAGCTGGAGGGTGTTCCAGAAGCTCTGGTTCAAGGTCAGAGCTGCCCTGGACCGATCGAAACCTCTAGGCTGCAAGCTGGAGGTGGCAGTGACACTTCTAGATCAGCCTTGGCAATGATTTCTGGTTGCAGCCCACAGATTTAGTATAGAATCACAGAACTGTTCAGGCTGGAAAGAGCTCCAAGATCACCAAGTCCAACCATCTACCAGCACCACCATTATGTCCACCACTAAACCATGTCCTCAAGTACTTCATCCACATGTTTTTTGAACACTTCCAGGCATAGTGACTCCACCTCTGCCTTGGGTAACCTATTTCAGTGCTTGGCAACCATTTCCATGGAGAAATTTTCCCTACTCTCCAATATTTTCCCTAATTTTCCCTGATCTCCCTTCCACAGCCTAAGCCTTCTGGCTCTGCTGGAGCTCCCTTTCACATGAATGAAACTAAAGGTCTCCACCATAAATGTTGATTAGACATTTATGAATTGTTGATTAGACATAGAAAGTGAAGCACTTTCTGGCTGAGGAGCTTCGGGAAATAGGTTGCTTTGCCCAGGTGCACACAATTTTTCTAGCAAGTCCCTTTGAGACTCCACATCCCTGTTTTGCGGAGCAAAGACTTGGTTTCTGGTACAGATGGCAATTCCCAGTGGCCAGGAATAGTTTAGGTAGGTTGCAAAGGTAGGAAAAACATCATGATGTTCTTTTCATTGCAGCACAGCAAGATCATGCCTAGAAAAATGCTGTACCTTGCTCTGCATCCTTGGCTCAAGTTTACCTTCTGCCTTCCCTCTTGGCATCGTGCTGTGTGCCAGGTGGCTGCATTTCATTACTGAGTTTATAAAGTTCCTGGGGAAACAAGGCATGAGGAGATGAAAAATCTGTACAGAAATGTAATGATCCCTGGGCTGGGCAAAGGTGCAGAAGGGAGGCACTGATCACATTTACATTCCTGTAGGTCATGGCTTTTTTTTTTCACACTTCCTTCTGCTGGGGCTGCATCACTAGGGATATTTCTTTTGATTTGGGGTTAAAACAGTTTCTAGTTTTATGTGCTTTGCACATGACTGGGAAGAAAAAAGAAAGAAGGCAGCTCTGCCATGGCAGGGAGCCCTGGATATTTCTATTTTCAAGTCAAGACCTGACATCTGATTTTTTCTTTGGGTTGCAAAGCAATTTCAAAGCACTGACCACAATTCACAGAGGTAGAGGTGGCTCTGCCCACTCATCCTCGTGTGTTGAGGTGCTGATTTTAAAGCACTTTGCTCTGGAGCTGAAGTCTCCAGCATGGCTGGATGACCTACAACAAAAATTGTTTGTATCAAAAACAGTGTGGCAGCAGGACCAGGGCAGTGACTGT
>VXAX01006684.1:1755-17437 GCA_013399835.1 Leptocoma aspasia | reverse complement strand
TGATGGGTGGTGGTGGGTGGTGGTGTCCAGGCTCAGCTCCCAGGGAACAACAGAACAAGAAGAAATGGTCTCCAAGGGAGGTTTAAGTTGGACATTAGGAAGAATTTCTTCATGGAAAGGGTGGTTAGGCCTTGGCAGGGGCTGCCCAGGGAGGTGGTAGGGTTCCCATCCCTGGAGGTATCCCAGGAAGGCCTGGATGTGGGACTCAGGGCTCTGGTCTGGGTAACAGGGTGGGGATCGGTTACAGGTTGGACTCAATGACTTTGGAGGTCTCTTCCAACCTGGATGATTCTGTGATTCTTTGAAACCCAGCTCCTTCTCCTTGGCTCAGCAAAGACTGATGGGAGGGAGAAGTTAGTAAGAATCTCATCTGCATAGGAATTTCCACAGGCACAGTTACTGTAAAAGGCTCAGGCTCTGCCTGCAGGTGCCTTTTTTCAGGGTTTTAGGATGACTAATGGCTGCAATTATTTTCTGCCAGGTATTTACTGGGTTATCCTTTAACAGACAGAAGGGGAAAACCTTCTGGCACCAAGACACAAAGAAACCCATCTGGCCACTGGATGCAGTGGGCCACAGGCCCTTTTTATAGCTCCCTCCTCATGTGAGGAGGTTGTGAGATGAAGGAATAGAAGAGCAGTGATGCCAAAGCTCAGCCTCAGCACTGCCCTCCACATTGTGATGGGAATGCTCACTGAGCCCTACAGTTATGGACATTTCTGGAGGAGGGGATGTTTTAGGACTTGGCTTTTATCTGCTAAAGCTCATGGCATGAACAGCTTAGAGCATTCCCAGCTTCCTGCATCCTTGCTGCCAACCTGGCAATCCCACACAAACGGGAGCAATGCTGTGACCCCAATTAGGGAACCTGAAAGAAACCCAACATAGTAAACTAACACTAAACAGCATTTCCATGTTGCTCAGGTCATTCCCTGGTTCACCAAGCAGCTCCCAGGCATCACTTCTGGCACAAGAAACAGGAACCTCTGGCTGCTTAGGAATTGCCATGTCCAAAGTTAATTTAAATGTCTCAGGCTTCCTGCCTGCTCTAGGGAAGAGGAGGGAAAGGCTACAACTTTGTGAAAGGTATTTCTCAAGCTCCCCAAGAAACAGCTTTAGAAGAGTTATCCTTGAGATTGGATCCGCTAAAACCCCAGGACCATTCCTGTGCCTAGCTTGCTGTTCCTCACCCACAATTCATGGAGCTGATAACCATGGCAGGTTTGCAGAGCTCTGCCTTTGCTCCTAGTGAACTTAATTCCAGGGCTAATTCAAGGGCATTTCTGGGCTATTTCTCTGTTTTTCTGGGCTTCTTTCAAACTCTTCTTTCAAGTCTCTCATCTTGTCCTGCATTTCTCACACCTGTCCTCCCAGTGTAGGGATGTGCAAACATATTACACATCCTGGAGCAGATGAACCCCCTGTGGTCCCTTCCAACTGTACACAGTCTGTGGTTTTGTGATTTTGTCATTCTGGTCTCCTTTGCCCAAACCATCCATGTGCCCCTTGAATTCTGGCAGCTTCTCTCTTGCTCTTCTTTTCTGAGTGTGATGAGGTACTTTTGGGAAGCACAGGCAGCATGGCACAAATCTGCCACCTTCAAGTCAAAAATGCCCTGCCCAAAGCACCTTCCATGAGACCTGTTGCTCCGTTACTCAAAGCTAAGTCTTCAGTGTAGCTCAGCTCACTGCATTGGATCTGGGAAATCTCACTCCCACTTTGAATTTAGATGACAATGCAGAGATGGTGGGAGGATGTGGCATTGGTTTCCTGCTGATGTGTTATTTTGGAACTTGGGGAATAAACAGAAAGAGACAAAACATTAAATTCTCATGATAAAACTTGGCTTACTTTGCCATAGTCCAGCTGCCACATGGTGTTGCCATTTCTCAGGCTTTTTCTCCCTTCTTTTAGTCCCCATTCATTGCATTGTGACAAGGAAATAACTTTCTATTACAGAATTGGCTCTTGTTACTTTGTTTATGTCAGAATGCTCTTCTTCCCCCAACCTCATGTTCTTTTCCCATTTTCCTTCAAAGTTGCTCCCTTTGTCCCTGGGACAATCTTCCTGTGAATCCAGACACCTTCAAGGGAATGATTCCACTTAAAAATATGCCAGAGGAACTAATTCTAAGCCTTTTTTTGTCATAGATTGTTTTGTGTGGGTCTCCTGCAAGTTATTCCAAACTAAACAGAAAAGAATTACCTGTCTTGTTCCCTGAGAAATAATTTCAGCTGGGTAATGAATTGCCTGGGAAATGACTATGGAAGGCACCAAAGGCATCCAACAGAACAGCCTCCAGTTCTGTGCTATTAATGCTCCTCCTGAAATGTGTCAAAACTCCGCCAGCCCTTGCTGTGTCTGCTCCGGGGATGCTGCCTCCTGTGACCGGGAAAATGTGAAGGCAGTGCAGAAAGAGTGCCCAGAGTAGGGCTGGAGAGAAACATCTCCCAAAGGCCAGGGAGCTCTGGCAGAGCTGCAGGGCTCACACAGGGAGCTCTCTGCACTGTGCTTGCATGGAAGTGGCCCTTAGCACCTCAGGCTGTGTCTGCAGAACCCACCAGGCTCTGAGTGTGCCACAGTCCCTGGAGCAAAGACCCACTCAGCTGCATCATTCCCTGCACTGACTGTGGGCTCAGCCAGCTGGAATCCCAGAGTCATCCCCTGGAGTGATCCTTCTGAACTGGGCACTGCTGAGGCAACTTGAATCCTGCAGTCGGTTCTGGGCGCCTTGTGACAATACAGATATTGAGGGGCTGGAGTGTGTCTGGGGAAGGGAACTGAGCTGGGGAAGGGTCTGGAGCTCCATGAGTGACTGAGGGAGCTGGAGGGGCTCAACCTGGAGAAAAGGAGGCTCAGAGGGTCCTTCTGTCTCTCCACAACTCCGTGACAAGAGGGTGCAGCCAGCTGGGGATCAGGCTCTGCTCCCAGGAAACAAAGAACAGGACAAATGGAAACAACTTCAAGTTGCACCAGGGACTTTTAGGTTGGATATAAGGGAAAATTTTTTCACCAAAAGGGTTGTCCAGCCCTGGCACAGGCTGCCCAAGGCAGTGGTAGAATTCCTGTCCCTGAAGTGTTCACAAAATTCATGGATGTGGCACTTGGGAATATGGTTTAGGGGTGGATCTGGCAGTGCTGGGTTAATTGTGGAACTCACTGGTCTTAGAGGGTTCCAACCTGAATGATTCTGTGAACCATGATCCCGCACTGGTGCAGGTAGTGGGTTTCCTTCTCCCATCCCCTCTCCTATGTCCATCAGTGAGGCAGATCAGGGAGCTGATCTGGCTGAATAGTGAGGGGTTTTTTGTCCTCAGCTCTCTCGATCTGCTCCCTGCCTTGACTTACAGAGAGCATCCACTTGTTGCCAGTTCCATCGCAGGGGAGACAAGTGGGAACATGGGATCCGCCTCTGGCAGTGCCCAGTGTCTCCTTGTCCACAGCACCCAGATCATGGTCAAACCTTCAAACAAACCAACTTTCCACCATGAGGGTCGGTGAGGCAGAGAAGGAGCCCTGCAGCTGCAGGTGCAGGACATGGAAAAGCAAAGATCTCAGAATCAGAGAATTAGCTGAGCTGGAAGGGACCCACAAGGATCATGGAGTCAAACTCCTGCTAGTGGCTACTGCAGCAGTGACTGAACCTAGGGTGGCTTGGGGTGCATGGGGCACCTGCATCCTGTGTCCTGTCCCATTAATGAAGCCAGTGGTCCCAGTGCACCAAACAGCACCATGCTCTGTGAAATCTGCTCCTACTGGATGCTGCTGAACCAAAATAACTCCTTGTTTTTCCCAGCCAGTGCTGAGCTGGGATGCATTTGGGAAGGTGGCTGCAACACTGTGACAGATGGCCAAGAAAGCAAATGCTGTTTTTTATGTCACCTCCATGTTTCCTCCTCTGCTGTCTCCTGCACTGGAGGCGGTGTTTGGAGATGGGATGTGCTGCCAGCACACACCAGAGACGAGGAGACAGCAGAAGGTGGAGCAAGGTGCTGGCCATCTCACATACATTTCTCCCCCAGTTTTCTAATGCTTTTTGATCTTCATCAAAGCCTTCTCCTACAGAAATTTATGCCAAAGGGAGCTCAGAAGTGGGCTGATGCTTAAGCGGAGTGTTTGCTCTTGCAGAGCTCCCTAGTTGTGCGTCCTGTTCAAAACCTCCTGCAGTGGTGCTGGCCCAGGCTGAGGTGGTTTTTTGCCCCAAAGAGCCAGATAAGCCAGGAAAACTTGGCCACGGGATCCTCCTGCCAGCTGATGACCAGTCCTGGCTCTTCTTCTGTAGGCTCAATGCCAGCTGCATGTAGAAAAGACTCTGAGCAAGCCAGAGCTTTGATAAAAGTCTTTCTGAAACAAGGCTGGGTTGGACAGGGCCTAGAGCAACCTGGTCTAGTGGAAGGTGACCCTACCCATGGCAGGGGCTGGAACTGGAAGGTTTTTCAGGTCCCTTTCTATGCAAACCGTCCCATGATTCCATGAAACTCCTTGATGTGCTGCAGCCTCTCGTCCCTCTTTGCACTCAGGATCTTTGGGCAAGAGACCTCTCTCCTCCCCTCTTGGGGCACAAACATCATGGCAGTGTTGTGGAGGGCTGGATTAGTGAGAGATGGAGCCCTGTATCCCTGACATGCAGTGAGAATTCAGCAGGACGAGCACATTCAGCAAGAGAAGGGAGCACAGGGAAGCTGGTGACTGTGAACTGCTGTCCCTTGGGTTGTACCTTGGAGGAAGCAGAAATAGCCTGCACAGGGATAAACACACAGGCATAAACTCACCAGCCTGTGTGGGTGGCTGCTGCCTCACACTTGGGCTCTGTTCCCTGGCAGGAGGAGACACTTCTGCCACCATCTCAGCTGTCAGGATCCAGCTCCTTTCTCAGTCTGCCTGGTGCAGAAGGAGTGGAGTGATGGACATCGCTGTTGGCATGGCCTCTATCTGCCTCCTCTTCTGCCACATTGCACTTTGCAATTCTCCCCCTTCTCCCTCTGTTTTTCCAGTAGGAGAGCTCACAGTCCTCTGCCTTAGCCAGGGGTAGACAGCCAAGAAGGGCTGGATAGATACATTGTCTCGGAGGCTCTCCTGTCTATCCCTGCCTGTGATGAATGGAGCCTCCCTGAGTTCAAGGATCCCTGAATTCAGATCACTGAATTCAAAGACATGGCATTGAGCAGCGGGGATTGCTGGTGTTTGAGGCACTTTTCCTAAGATAAGAGAAACTGAATTCTGAGAGGTTGGTGAAAAATCAGTGTCACACAAGGTGACAGAGTTATGAACTGGTCTCATTTCCATTGTGAGCTTGGAGCCCTGTGGGCTTAGGGAGCTCCAAAGGGCTCAGCACAGCAGCTTCCAGGTTCCCAGCCCTGAGGAGCAGGAGACCACAAGTGAAGGGTGAGCAGCTCTGCTTTGGAATGGTGTGCTGGGCTCTGCTCACTGCCTCCTTAAAGCCCTCCAGGAGCAACTCAAGCCCCATCTAGAGATGGTTCAGGAGAATAAAGCAATAGAGACAGTGGTGGGCAGACAGAGAGGAGACACAGGACAGATGTAATGACAGGAAAATTCTGTGGAGAAGCAGCATAAAGTACGGAGAAGCAGAGAGGAGCTGGTCTGCACCCACACACCCAGGCCCAGCCTGGAGCCGGAGCATTGAAATGGAAATTACTTTCTATTTACAGTTCCAACATCCTCCCTGCTCCCCCCAGGAGCCAGACTGGGACCTTTTCTGCCTGTCTTGGGTGACTCTGTGGAGGGAGCAGAAGGATGCTGGCACTCTGTGTCACAGACAGGTGGCGGGGGGGGGGGGGGAACAAGGATGCTCTGAGGCTTTGAGGAGCAGGCTCAACTCCCTCATCCTCTCTGGACAGCAGAGACCTGTAACAGTGAGCAGCATGCTCATGGTTAAACACACACTCTGCCCCCACCACCTCCCTGGGTCACTCCACAGTCATGCAGGGGCTCAGGAACAAGGCAAGGTGGGATGTACAAGGGCTGGGCAGATCCACAGCTTCCTCCAAGTGGCAGAAGAGGCTAGGAGGTATTTCAGACCTCCCTAGAAGAGCCTGATCATTATTCTGCAGCATTATTGTGCTGTGCAGGAAGACATATGTGGGAGTGCATAAAAGCAATGCCAGCCCACATCCATGCTTCTTTTACCCACAGAGGCAGCACTGTCAGCAGAAAAGAAAGTTGTTCCTGTGCTGTACCCACCTGGCCCCAGGGGAATGACTCCATGCTGTAAGAGCCAGGCCCCAGCATCTGCAGCAGATGCCAGGGAGCAGGAGCTGAGGTTGACCTGTGCCTGGAGTCAAAACCCTCCCTTGAGCTGCTCAGTGGCTGTGGACGCCTCCCACCCTTCAGCGGGCCCTGCAGCTCAGCCTCTTGGACACAGAGCATGGAGCAATATCAGGGATCACTGGGATGTGCCCCCAGGTGATGGGTCCTTTGAGACCAGGGGTGTGAGGACACAGAGCCTGGGGACAGCACCCAGATCTTCATCTTCTCCACACTGCCACATACAAAGGGCCCCAGGCCTAGAAGCGATAAATACCACTTGTGCTTCACTCTTCAATAACTAGAAAGGTGGAACTTAAAAGAGATGATGAATCAGCAGGTGTGACAAGGATACATGTCAGTATTTTTGCGCCCTTCAGTATCCATCTTTGTTTGTGGAACCCAAGTCATCAACAGACTCCATGTGGGGTGAGAGGCCCTCACTAAGATCTCCTCACCAGAACTTTTCAGCTGTAAAACAATCCCTGATCTGCTTTTCCTGCTGAAGGAACTTGCACAAGCAGAGCTGGGCCATCCATCTCTGCCCTGTTACTCATTTGCGTCAAGAAGCAGCAGTGCCACAGGCAGTGCTGAGCCCCAAACCCTTGAGTTGGACCCAGTCTGCCCATTCTTACCTCTATGTGCTGCTCAGCCCTGTCATGAGGAAGAAGAGGCAAATTCCACACCTGTCTGCCCACCTTGGCTGGCGCAGGGCAGGCATTTTAGGACAAGATTTCCTTGAAGAACTCTCCTCATCTGCCAAACTCAAATTAAAATTTGCTGCCAACAGTCATGAGTCCTCTCCCTCTCCTTCCTTCCTCTCCTCTGTTTTTTGGATAATTTTCTTTATTAAGATAAATGAGTGATAATATCATATTGTGCATTAAACACTGGTCCTTGCAGTTTGTGAAACAAAGAGCATTAAGAGATTCCAGCTCTTGCTAGTTTATTCACATTTGGGCAGGTCAGCTTTTAAAGAAATTTCTCAGAACAATTCTTTCAGATTTCCTAAGGAGCCTGTAACATGAAATTTTGTGAGAAAGTACTATCATGGAATCACACTATCATGGAATTGTTTGGGTTAGAAGGGATCTTATAGATCATCCCATTTCCCCCCCCAGCCATGGTCAGGGACACCTTCCACTATCATAATTTGCTCCAAGCCCCATCCAACCCGGCCTTGGACACTTCCAGGGATCCAGGGGCAGCCACAGCTTCTCTGGGCAACCTGTGTCAGGGCCTCACCACTCCTATAGTAAAGAATTTCTTCCAAATATCCAATCTAAACCTACTCTCCTTGAGCTTAAGGCCATTTCTCCTTTTTCTGTGGCTCCAGATCCTTGTCCAAAGTCCCTCTCCAGCACTCCTGGAGTCCCTCTGGGTACTGGAAGGGGCTCTAAGGCCTCTTCAGAACAGGCTGAATTACCCCAGCTCTCTCAGCCTGCAAGCTTTGAGCCCCAGACCCAGAGAGGTCCTGGAGGGCCTGCTGTTGATGCCTTTTTTGTGCATGGGAGAAGGCTGGTTCTGGACTGTAAAAAGCAATGTGGGTGAGAGACCCCCAGCTCTGCATGATGCTGTTAGGTTCCTGCAGTGGAATCACCAATTTTTGACCATTTTTAAGATGACGCCAGCCTGCTTTCCAGGGTAAAACATTTCACTTTTCTGTACTGGCACTTCCTTCAGTGTGCTGGGTTTCCCAGGCAGAAAATTCCTGAAAAAAAAGGTCTGGTGTTTTATCAGATTTTCCTGTTGCTTGGAAATCAACAGGAGTCCTGGGTGCAATGACACAAACCTATTTCTTCTGCAACAAAGGTGTTCTACAGTCTTGGAAAAGTGAAAGGAATGGCTCAATGGGTGGCTTCCACTGGGGAGTTATGTAGCACAGACAAACGTCTCTTCAACTAATTAAAGTTGAAAAGAGGGTATATTTATTACAGCACCGGACACATGCGGAATGCTTTTCCAAAGGCATGTGCGAGGAGTCACAGACTTCAGCTCTCTATTTATCTAAAAAGGTTTTACATATTCATATGGTATCCAAGGTGCTATTCAAGATGCCTAATACATAATAATTATCTGCCCTGCTTTGTATTATAATTAGCTGAATATCTATTACAGCTGTGCAATTGTCTTCTTTAATTGGGTCGGTGGGCTTTGAAATGAGTCAGTGGGCTGATGAGGGGAGGAGTAAGATGTAAACTCTCCACCCATGTCCAGTTGACAGGACTTTTTGATCTGCTGGTCACAGTCCAAGCCTCCCCTCATAGTTCAATTGTTCTTAGAAGCTATTTGTATTTATGGTTTGTGCTCTTTTACTTCATATATCACCTGTCATTCCTAGCTTTGGTTCAGTTGTCTCCACATGTTCCTTGCTAGCTACCTTTCTAACTTAACCCCTTAATTCATTTAAGATTTTCACTATCCTAATCATGTTCCTAGCTTGACCCCTTGATTCCTAGCTCGACCCCTTGACTCAGTTAGTGTGGGCTTTCATCCAGCAGCCATATGCTCACAAAGCCAACAGTTACCTCTTTCCCTCATGGAAGCAGCCGCAGAGCAGATCAGCAGAGTGTGAAACTTCCCAGCAGCTGGGTTTGCTGAAGCTCAGACAACCCTTTCGCTCCCAGAGGCTCTGGGAGTAGCTGTGTATGGGTGAGTGCCTGCAGAGCACAGTAGTGATGGGAAGGGCCCCAGTGAGGAACCAAGACAGGGAGGAGGGCCTGCTAAATGGCCCAGCCCCACCACTCATGTGCATCGTGCACACCCAGCCCTGGCAGTCCCACCGGGAGTGGCAGGCAGACCCATACCCATGGCTTTCATTTCCCATCACCTCCAACTGGTCTATTCTAAGAAAGTCTGCCTAGGATTCATCCATCCAAAGCGTCACACTTCACAGCTTCCTTCCCACACAGAGCTTGGCTCCTTGCTCTGAATAAACATCACTTCCCTGCCTGCATCCCCACAGCCAGGCTGCTGCCTGCCTCCCCCTGTCCCCTAGGGAAGTGTGGCATGTCTAATCCATACCTTGGGAGCTGTGTCCTGCTTCCCACCACGTGCAGGAAAAAAGGATAGGGATAAAAACTACACCAGCCTCCTTAGTTTCCAATTCCAGTCAGGGTACTCCCAGATGACAACACCAAAAGGTTCAGTGCTCAGGGATCTGATCCCAGGCAGGATCCAATTCCCAGTGGGCAAATGCCAATTTTAAGACAGCAGATGGTTTGTGGTTCCTGAAGAGTTCCCTTTCTTGACACAGAAAGGGCTGGCATTGCTCAATAGCTCCTGAGTGATGTCCAGAGGATGGTTCCAGACTCTTTTTGGTGGTGCCCAGCACCAGGAAAAGGAGCAATGGCCATAAACTGAAACACAACAAGTTCCACTTCAACATGAGGAAGAATTTCTTTCCATGGGGCTGGCAGAGCCCTGGAACAGCTGCCCAGGGAGGGCATGGAGTCTCCCTCTCTGGAGACATTCTGAACCCACCTGGACAAGTTCCTGTGTCACCTGCTCCAGATGACCCTGCCTGGGCAAGGGGTTGGACTGGGTGATCTTCAGAGGTCCCTTTCAGCCATAATGATTCCGTGATTCTGTGATATGGGTTTTGTTACAGTTGATGTGTGTTTTGTCCCAGTCCTTCCTACAACAGAAACAACTTGTGTGAAAGCTCCCTGTCGGCTCCATCACCAGTGTAAGAGACTCAGAGAACCTCCTGAGGCATCTCAGAGGCTACCACAGCCAGAAGCTAAATGTAGGCTCAGAATCCTGCTTTTAGGACTCAGGGTGATCCTCAGTAATGAAGAAACTGTACTGACCCTGAACACAGAACACCATCCAGCTTTGGAAAGACACTCAAGTAAGCAAAGACTTTGTGACAGTGGTTCATCTGTGACATATGCAGAACAAGTTTTTCAGGAAAGAGATCAAGAACTGTTTCTGTGAGGAGTGATGGGATGTGAAAATCCAGGGAAAAACAAAGAGAGATTTGGCCACTTGGGGAACGTAGTTGTGGGGAGCCCAGCAAGCCCAGATACAGGAGATGACAGAATGAGATGGATGAAAGGACTTAGTCTTAAGCTATGCCAGGGAAGGTTCAGGTTGGACACCAGGAGGGATTTCTTCATGGAAAAGCTGGTCAGGCTTGGCAGGGGCTGCCCAGGGAGCTAGTGAAGTCCCCATCCCCGGAGGTGTCCAAGAAAGGACTGGACATGGCTCTCAGTGCTCTGGTCTGGGTGACAAGGTTGAACTTAATGGTCTTGGATGTCTTTTCCAACCTGGATAATTCTGTGGTATCACCAGAACCAAAACCATTAAATAGTGAGACTGAATAATTCTATCCTATTCCAATCTCTCACAGGGATAATTGGCAATACATGAAAGCTCCAACAAGCCCCATGTTGCAGCCTCACAAACATAATCATCCAACACACTGTGTTCTCCCAGGGCTTCAGTTATGAAAAATTCAAAGAGAACTAAATTCACCATTTTACCACTTGCAGTTATCAGCTCAATGTCAGGCCAACACAGGGCAGGCAGTGGCTCATATCTCTATAAATCTACTATTTTTATGTAATTTAAGCCTTGAAATTTTAACCCACTTTGGCCTGAGCAGACTTCAGTGTCTCCAGGGTGATACCTGAATAACCAAGGGCAACTCTTTCCTTCTCTTGCCCCTCAGCTTTGGCTCCAAAGGACACTCTGCCACTGTTGCATTAAAAAAAAAAAAAAAGCCCAAACCAAAATATAGCCACCATTGTCTGGTAGATGGTCTGGCCCAGAACTTTTAGCAAGTGCTCCTTGAGGCAGCTGTAATCACTCATTTAAATCTCCTTTATTTTTATTTTAGAGGGCTTCCTAACAACACAAAAGATTAATTTCCTGCATCTCATTGGAATTGTGTGCACATTGCCATGGCAACCCATGCCGGAGATTTTTGTGGTCCAGGACCCATTTTTTTGGTTATTAAATATCTGTGTAATAAAAAATTTAAAAAAAACAACATATAGCTTTGTTCTCCCATCTGTCTGTTCCATCTGTTTATTTCCCAGTGAAATAAAACTGTTTGGCTCGGCCACAGCTTTCTCCCTTTCCTCATGGGACTGGCTGAAGGAAACAGAGATGCATCTACTGGTGGTCATGGAAGTGGTGGAGGGGAGGAAGAGGAATCAAAGACATTGATGTGGACACCAACCTGACCATCACACACACAGAAAAGCCTTTAACTGATGACAACACCTTGTAGTCTGAATTGCTGCCCATTCCCAGTTATCTCCCAAGTGGGAAGGGGAAGAGAAGCTCAAGAGAACTCTGGCCAACATATTCCCCATCTGCTGCTGGTGGAGCAGCAGTGTCCTGGCTGCAGCTCAACCACAGCACGTTTGTTTCCTGCCACAGGGTCACTGGGGAAGTACAGTCAAACTTGTGTCACTGGTCAGCAACAGGAAACATTTCAACTCAGCTCCTTCCACTAAGAGTCCTTCTTACCTTCCTGAAAAATAAGGACAAAAGTGTCAGTCCACACCAGTACACACTGTTCTGTGGAATGGAAAAACACTAGTAACAAGATCTCTGTGCTGGACTGATTGTGTTCTTCCCAACACACCTTCTGTGCCACACTGACTGTGCTTCTCCTGACAGTGCCCTCTGTGCTGAACTGACCCTATTCCTCCAACAGCCCTGTGTACCAAAGTGACTGTTACTCCGGACAGTTCCCTGCCTGGATCAGAACCCACGCCGACAGATGTTTGACATCCCCCCTCCCAGGCACTAATTCCTCCTGGCAGTGTTTGCCTTGCCTGCCCGCCCCCACAGCTCTGCTGGGAGAGAGGATGTGTTCCCAGCTTCCCAGCTCCCTCTCATTATTTAAGCTGTCAGTTGTTAATTATAGTGCTGCATTTCAACTTGATACTTCCCAGGGGGCCAAACCATGCTATTAGACCAAAATCGTTTCCCAGTGGAATATTTTTGGAGACTCTGCTAGAAGTGAGCCTGTGCCTCTATCAGCCTATCAGCCTCTATCAGATATTCCTGACTGCTCAGGAGACTGGAACTGCACTTGCTGCTGTAAAGACCCACACCTGCACTTGTTACCCTTCGGAGCCAACATTCCTGCTCCCTAGATGGGAGTTGTGGCTTTCTTAAGGATATGAATATAACGATATATTGCTTTTAATAATATAAAGCTATTAAAAAGTGAACAAAGGAGGACTATGAAGATGGGGAAGGGTCTAGAGGGGCCACACAAGGAGCAGCTGAGGTCATTTGGCTTGTTCAGCTGGAGGAGACTGAGGGGAGATTCACTGGGGTCTGCAGCTCCTCCTAAGGGGCAGCTCTGATCTCTGCTCCCTGTGACCAGGGACAGGACCCAGGGAACAGATGGAGCTGGGCCAGGGTAATTGGGATGGATCTCAGGAAAAGGTTCTTCCCTCAGAAGGTGCTGGGCACTGCTCAGGCTCCCCAGGGAATGGTCCCAGCCCCGAGGCTGCCAGAGCTCCAGGAGGGTTTGGACACTGCTCCAGGGATGCACAGGGTGGGATTGTTGGGGTGTCTGTGCAAGGCCAGGAGTTGGACCTGATGATCCTGTGTGTTGCTTCCAGCTCAAGATATTCTGGGATTCTCTGAATCACACAACCATGACCACCAGGCCTGCAGGACCCACACATTCCTCTTGGTGAGGAGGGTATTCCTATAAAGTTGCCAAGTGAGTGGTCAGGTCAAGTGAGAGCAAACACCTAAGAAATAGATGTGATGCTGATATTCTCTAGCTTGTAGCAACATTACCCAACCAAGTTGTCCCTTTGCCTCGTGTGACCACAGAAACCTCTGCTTCAAATGCAGAGAGAAGTGAACAAGTCGAGTGATCAAACCATCAGCCTGCTCAGGGCAAGAGCATTGGGGGGAAAAAGGAGTAGACTGTATTACAGGGAAAGGCTTGAGGATCTTGACAGAAGAGCACCCATCTCCCTTGACTGTGTTAAGTGAGACATTGCTTTGTGGGGATTTTTTTCCAGGAGAATCAGATGCGATGGGTCAGATGTGCCAGAGGAAACTTATGGGCTGGCTGAAGAGTGCTGCAGAAAGCACCTGCTGCTGGCACCACCTACCCATTGTGGTCACTCAAGGCCAGCTGAGCCCCACAAAACACAGCCCAGCCCAGGGACAGCAGCCAGAAGAGTCCAGCTGTTTCTCTGCCTCTCTCATCTGGCCAGAAGCATTTTACTCAACATTTACAGAGAAATCACTGTAGGAGAGTTCACTTGCGTGAACTCTCTTAACAGGATGTAACTCATCCTAAAAACAACAAAAAGCAGAAAAGAGGCAATAAATGAAAAAGAACTAAAATAGAAACATGAAAATTGTATTGCATTGAGCTGTAACTATAGTTGAGAACAGCCTTTGCACCAGGAGATTCAGGACGGCTGTTCAGCTCCTCAGCGCTTTGCCAGATTTGCATAAAAATGCCTCAGTAATTATAATTTCATCTTGAATAGGTATTGTTTTAGTTGTGACTGTTTGCCTGTTCTGCACTAACTGCAGGAATCACAAAAGTGCAGCAGGAGGGCTGTGGATGACTTTGGCTTCTTCCTCCAGTCACCTCAGTGACCCATCAGATGCTTGCTCTGACCCCCCCAAAGTCTGTGCAATGCAAAACAAACCCTACAGTCCTGAAATAGTCACAGCCCCTAGTTACAGCCCCAGAGGGACTGTGCAAAGAAACCCAGCACCTTCCTGCCCAGGAGAATAAAGCTCCAGCAAAGCTGCCTCAGAACATGATGCCAAGCACAGAACCACTGTGGCACTTGGTGGTAAGGTCAGCAACTTGAGCTCCGGGTGGTTTCACTTAAAATCAACTCCTCTGACAAACCACTGGTTCTCAGAGAGCTTAAACCCTCAGCAAACCCTCAGAGAAACCCCTTTAAGGTACCACCCACTGTCATCTGAATTTAGTAATTTAATAATTTAATTCTCATTGCATGATAATCTAATATCCAGTCAAAAACCCTGGAACAGCCTGGTCTAGTGGAAAGTGTCCTTGCCCATGCAAGAGGTTGGAACTAGATGGTTTTTAAGTCCCAATGCAACCCATGAATCTATGATTCTATAAATTATGATGATGTGGTCACTTGTCTTTCAGTGTATGTGAACAGTCATTTTTAAAACACTCTTTCTGAGACTGACAACCCCTGCCCCCTTAACCTTTTCTGACCTGACCTAAACACACTTGACCCCGCAGTTCTGTGGAGGGAGTGGTTCAGGCAGGGACCTCACTAATTTGTCATCTTTTAAGGCATGATACTCAAAAAAAGACAGTGTCCACCTGAGAACTCCTCAGCAGTGAGCAAAGTGCATTATTTATCTCCTTCATCTTGCGTATGACAGTAAGTGCTGTATCCTTGGAGGAGGAAGAGCAGACCAAGTGGTTCATGGTCCTTTTGAGCTTGAAAAACAGATACGCAAAATTACCCAGGAACACTTTTAATTAATTGCTGCCTACTGACAGCACTGGCAAAACAGCCCTTTGCCCATCAGCATTCAGACAACTAGCTCTGTCCACTTGAGATGGTGAAGCAGTTCTATATTTATTAATATTTTGGGTGACTTCAAAGTGATTCACTTCTGTGATTTATTGTCTGCACAGAAGAATCTCTACATCTCATTTCTTCAAAGAGTCCTGTCTCCAGCTCAGGGATCAAAGCACTGCCGAGGAGACATTCTTCTCTGGGGAGGGTTAGGCTCTTTTCAGCAGGAGCTGTCTGTGTCAAAGAACCTGTCCTTAGAATCATAAAATGGTTTGGGCTGGAAAGGACCTTGACGATCATCTCATTTCACCCCCTGCCACCTTCTACTAGACCAAGTTGCTTCAATGCCTCACCCTCTGGGATGTCTGTCCATCACCACTGATGCCAGAATGCTGAATGCACTATGTAGATTTTCCTCTGGAGCATCTCACCTGTGTGCCATCCCTCGCTCATCCCATGCGTCTTCAGGTGTCCTGGCTCTCAAGATAAGCACATATTCCATTTGCCATCTGTTAAAGGTGGGACAGATATCTTCTGTCAGTTAGACAGTTTTCCTTATCTCTTCCAAAAACAATGTCTCCCTCCGGGGAGGTATCTCCTGTTAATGAGCCATTAAATAACTCACTGCATGACTAATAAGATTACATCATTCCATTGTGAGATGCTCTACCCAGAGGGAGGAGCCAAGCACCCCTACCTACATAAAATCAGCATTTTCTGAGACATCACACAGCCTCTTCTCCAAAAAGAGCCACCTGTTCTCCACTAGATTTCCAGAAGAAGGCCAGGCCCATCTCTGCCAGCGCTGGACATTTCACCAAAGAGAACCTACACCTTTTCTACAAGATCACCTCTTCAACAAGACTTCATCTGCTCCTCCAGGAAGACTGCAGCTACCATT
>VXAX01006683.1:140191-159485 GCA_013399835.1 Leptocoma aspasia | reverse complement strand
CTCCTCCCCTCCCCCGCTCACCTCAGGTAGGACCTGTCTCTCCTGCCCCAGGGAAGGGACCTCCTGCTTTTCATGTCCTGAACTGCGAAGATTCCAAATCAGAAGCATTTCTGCCCACCCCAGACTTTACAGGAGTGTGACCTCGGGAGAGAGGTCCCCAGTCCCTAAAACTGCCCCCAGCATCCTGTAAACCAACTAAGATTTCAACCCAGGAGTGTTTCTACTAAGGCTCCCTTCCCATATTTTGAAGGAAGGCAATTACCAAGGACAGGAGTAAATGTTTTGAGGACTTGAGCCCCTCTGCTCTGGAGACAGGCTAGGAGAGATGGGGGACATTCAGCCTGGAAAGAAGGTCCTGGGGAGAACTTAGAGCCCCTTCCAGTTCCTAAAAGGGTTCCAAGAGAGGGACATTGGACAAGGGCCTGGAGGGACAGGACAAGGGGGAATGGCTTCAGACTGCCAAAGAGCTGGGTTAGATGGGATATTGGGAATGAATTCTTGGCTGTGAGGGTGAGGAGGCCCTGGCACAGGGTGCCCAGAGAAGCTGTGGCCACCCCATCCCTGGAAATGTTCAAGGCCAGGGACTTGGAGCAACCTGGGATAGTGCAAGGTGTCCCTTCCACTGAGACAAGGTTTAAGGTCCCTTCCAACCCAAACCAGCACATGAGTCTCTGATCTGTACAACTGCCCTCCCCTCTGCCACACAGGAACAGAGCCACAGACACAGGAGCAGGAGCCGACAGTACAGGAGATCACTTTATTGAATCCAATGGTGTTAGACAGACGACTGAGAAGAGACATGCCAGTTGGTGCGGGCAGTGTGGGCAGCAGGAGCTGACTTGGTGCAGGGCTGGATTTGTTTCTGTCTTTTCAGAATATCCTCAAGCCTTTTCCTGGCTTCCTTTTATGTTTCTTTTAAAATTTCTTTGAAGTAAAAACAACTAATCGTGGAAAGAGTCCAGATGGTGTTTGTTTGTTCCCTATGATTGTTCCCGCAGCTATATACAACGTGGGGCTGGGTCTCAACATCAGGTATAAAATGGAGCAAGTTTACAAACGCGGAGGGTGCAAGGAAAAAGCAAAAACAGACAGGCATGAGGAGTAGAAATCTGGACCAAAATCTTAAAGAGAAATTTAAAAAGTGCTATAAAACCCCTCAGCAGGAATACCATGCAGTTAAGAAACACAAAACCCAGTCAATTACACAGATAATCTAGAACAGGAATTTGTCCATTTCATCTTTTATTTAATTAAAAAAAGGTTGTTTGTGTTTATTAGAAAAAAGCTAAAATTGTAAGGTTCAGGCCACCAGGCAGCAGCAGCTCAAGGGGGCACAAGGGTGAGGCGCTGGCATCACCCACCTCCAGCCCCTCAAGGGGACCCTCAGGGACCATGGGCACCTTTGGGGGCAACTGGCACCTCTGGAGGTGGCAGATACCCTTGTGGAGTGATGGGCACCTTTGTGGACAACAGGCACCTTTGGTTGTGGTGGGCACCCTTGGAGGTGGCAGGAGGATGAGTTAGAGCAATCCTTGGACCCTTTCCCTGGGGACAGACGGGCTCAGCCCACAGCCAGGGGTTGGCCCCCAGACAGCTGCCATGGGGACACGAGGTGCTTGGTGTAAGCCAGGAGGAATCCATCAGGACCTGGCCCCTCTGCCAACTCCAGCCAAGTTCCCACCAGCTGATCCCAGGGCCCACCTGTTGGCATGGCCCTTCTCTTTCCCTCAGAGATTCCTCCTGGATCACACCCCCACTGGCCACTCACCTCCAGCTGCCAGGGCGAGGTGATGGGATGAGGGGCACCCCCGATCTGGGGAGGGACGGGGCAAACCTGCAGGATACAGGCCAGGGGATGCTCAGCAGTGGGTTACGGCTACAGTTTGGTCCAGGTTTGGTTTGGGTGGCTCCCTGGAGGAGTCAGAAAAGAAAGCTCAGGCAAGGCTGCCCCTCCTCCCATGGGACTCCTCAGGGCACCTGGGCACAGGGCAGCCCCCAAAGCTGCATCAGTCCCTTCCCAGCCTGAGCACCAGAGTCCCAAGGAGGGTGCGAGGGGCTGGATGGAACAGCTGTGTCCCCACTGCCGACCTCGAGTGGCTGCTGGGCCGGAGTCTCATACAATCAGAAAAGAAGTCAGCACAGCACAGTCATCACAGAATACAAAAAAACCCAAAACCAGGGACAAGGCGCAGGGCCAGGCCCCCCCAACCCACACAGGGCATTCCACGACGGATCTATGTACAGCGAGTCCTCGACGGCAGCAACAGAAGAGAAGGCAAACAGAAAGCCCTAACGCCCAAGCCAGCGTGGGGAAGAGATCCCGGCGATGCCCGTGGGAAGTGGCCGAGCTGGCCGGCCCTGGGGGCAGCAGGAGGCTGTCAGACAGACTGAGAAGTGGGAGAAGTGAGCACCATGGGGCGGCGAGGCGGGACACACCGGCCAAGAGCACCGAGGGCAGAGGTGGCAGCAGCCTCCGAGGGCACCGCGGGAGATGCCTGTTCCAGAGGGGTGTGAGGTGTCCCTGAAGGCCACACCAGCTGCAGCACAGGGGGCTAAGGCTGCCCAGTCCCCAGCCTGGCAGAGTTTGGAGACAGGGTGGGTTCAGTTGATCTGGCCCTGGGGTGACCTCTCCAGGGCCCCAGAAGAATGTGGGGGCTGAGCTGGAAGGCAGCAGGGAGGAGGGGGCCCCCAGAGCCCAAGTGGGCACAGGATGGGGGTGCAGACCTGCAGGGCACCCTGCAGCCATGGCTGGGGATTGGCCAGCAAGGGTGCTGCAGGTAGCAGTCCTAGCTTGCACAGTGCCAGCACCTTCATTCCATCCCAGCCAAGCTGGCTTTGGGGATAGAGGACACTGGAGCAGGCTGTGACAGCATTGTCCCAAGCACCGTGTGCCCCCTTCCCGCACGGCCAGAGATTAAGGCAGCACGGCAGCACTGGGGCTGGCCCTCTCCATGGAGTCTGGCCTTTTGACAATGTGGGACAAGGCCAGGAGGACACATGGCAGCCCCAGGTGCCCCCAGAGCACCAACACAGACCCTGCCAGGCTGCAGGAAGGCACAGGGCCAGGGGGAGCAGGCAGCGTGGGATGCAACCCCAGGCTCATTGACCCACAGCCCCAGGCCTGGCAGCACCAAGGGGATGGGAGGCTGGTTGGGCTCTCCTCCACCAATGGGACAGGAATGGCATCCAGCTGCCCAGGGATGGGGCAGCACCAGCAGCTTCCCCATGCCCCAGTACCTCAGGGAGGGGATGCCCTGTGGCATCCCAGCCTGGTGGGCAACACTGTCCCAATGCCCTGTACCTTTGAGGAGGAGGGAGTTGCCATGGGAGGGGCTGCTCTGGGAGCCTCCTGCTGCCACCTGCCTCCACACTGGCCTCCAAGTCCCACCTCAGCCACCCTGTGCGGCCCCAGGAGGTGGGTTCAGGGACTGGAGATCGTCCAGTGAGCACCAGTTTTGTGACAGAGGTGGTTTGAGTGGTGAAACCAACAGCTGCAAAAGAAACCAAAGGGGAAGGACACTGCTACCAGGGAAACAAGTAGGCACCAGGCCACAGGCTCCAGGCCAGGAGAGCGAAGAACCAGAACAAAAAAAGGCACCAAAGCAAAGTCTGGACTCGGCCAAAGGAAAAGGGCAAGAGGGAAACAAAATAACCAAAGCAGGGTTTTTGGGCTGTCCTGGTCACAGCGGCTGCCGTGCAGATGGAACAGGGAATGCAGAGAGCAGTGAGAACCACGCTCCCCCTGGCTGGCACAGGGTGGGAGCTCTGCAGTGGAGGCTTTCGTGGCTTTGCCCAGTGGGTGCAAAGGCAGCCAGAGCCCCTCGTGCCCATGCGCTCATCCTGCAGCCCCAGCTCCTCCTGTGCCCCCAGCTGTGGCCCAGGTGGCTCCTGCGGGGTCCCTGCCCCACGCAGGGGCCTCTGTAGCTCCCAGGAGCGGGGGCTCAGCCTCAGTGGTCACCTTGGTCCCAAAGCCCAAGAGTTTGCAATATAGACCGAAAAAACCAAGAAGAGAAACCAGGATTCTCCTACCCCCAGGGCTGGGAGGGGAGATGGCAACTCGTGCTCTTTCACAGACGAGCCAAGTTTCCCCAGGCTCCACCAGGACACGCCAGAGCCCTGCTCTTCTCCTCTCCACATGCTCGCCAGCCCCACACTCCTGGATGCCCAAGGAAAAGGAGAGCAGCCCAGCAGCAGCTCCCCTCCACCTGGGCTGGCACATCTGGGCCTCACAGAGTCGACTGCAGGTTGGGGTCCACCATGGTCTCACGGTCTGGAGACTCAATGTAGTTGGCAGCTTCCTGAAGCTTCAGCAGCATGGCCATCTGTGGGAACAGGAGCATGGCAGGAGCCCGAGGGGGACAGGAGGCCTACAGGTGACTGGGGAGGCCACTTGACCCTCCTTGCCCTCCCAAACCATCCTGGGATGGATGGATGCTTTATCCTTAGAGGATAAAGCAAATCCCAGAGATGCTGCAAAATCCCTCCCTTGTGCCAGGATCTGGCCTTGGGCACAGCTGGAATGCTCAAGACTCAGTGTGCCAAAGTAGCATCAGCTACCAGCTGTGGCAGCTGGTCAGCCAGCAGCCTCTCCAGGTGACATATCAGGACATGTAGGAGCACATGTGTGTGGTAATTATGATTTTGGGTTTTATGAATTTCCTAGCAGCATGCCTGCTAGGTCTTCTTTGTAAGGGAAAAGATCACGAGCAGGTTTCTGTAAACAATCTAAGCTGTGTCCTGGTATCAGGGACATGGCTGGTGTCTCTCTGCCCTGTTCCAAAAACATAGAGATAGTTTATCTAACCAATGAGGAAGGTGGTCTTAGTTATCAGCTCCTCTCTTGGTATCAGAGACAGAAGCATTCTTGAACAGGCAGAGGGTAATTTCCTGTGCTAGGTACTGAGAAGAAAGCAATATACGAGGATTGCACCCAAAGCTATGTAAGAAGCCTGAACTTGGAGCCATCATAATAAAACTATCTTAAGCCTTCTGACACATGGAGTCAGAGTCTTTATGCACTAGGGAAATAACCAGGACAACTGGTAAACCCCTCGTGCGAAGAACATTACATGTGTGCCTGCCTGTGGCTCTGCATGTGGACATGATGCCTCGTGGAGTGTCATGTCATGCCTTTTCACTGGCATGTCACCATGTGTCCTGGTGTGCAGCCCACCTGCCAGTGCCACCACCCTGCACCCGCTGCTCCTCCCGGGAGCACAAAGTGTTTCCACATCCCCAAATCAGGTTTTTTACACCGAGAATTAACAGGGAAAGCAAAGCTCTGCCACCAGCTCCTCCCAGCCCCTCCTGTTGGCCAGCGTACCAGCGGGTCCGAGTCCAGGGAGCTGGGCGTGGTGTCCTTCACGGTGCGCTCCTCAGGGGGGGACACGGTGCTCTGAGGCCCGATGGTGGGTGGGGGCAGGTGGTACAGCTTGGACTGGTCCTGCTGCGCTGACGGCCAGGGCAGGGTGTCCCGCACCCACTCCACAGGGTCCTCCCAGGCCGCCTTCTGCCCATGGACCTGTGGCAGGGATCAAGTGGCAGCCACCCCCTCAGAACATGCCAGAGCCAGCAATGTGGCACCCCGAGCCCCCCAGGACAGTGCTATGTCCCACAACAGCCACAGAGCACAGGGACTGACAGAGATGTCACCTACACCCACAATCCCAGCGCCTCCCCTCTCCCCCCGACCCATGGTGGCTGTATCAGTGTGTCCCCGCACTGGTGTGCATTCTCAGGTGCCAGCAGCCCTGGCTACCTTGAGCCCATCTTTCGCCCCCTCTTGCAGGTAAGGGATGATGGAGTTGTTCCACAGGTCGATGAACCAGGTCCGGAAATCCTCAATTCCAATAGGGCAGGACAGAAAGAAGCAGGGACCTATGGGGGGAAGGCAGAGAGTGGAAATGGGAGCTGGGTGCCCCTCCTCCAGTCACTCGGCCTGAGGCTCACAGCACTGAGCTAGGCACACCTGGCTGGAAGGGGGCCCTTGGGAACAGTGACTAGGCAATATCTGCCTGCACATTGGGCAGACAGCATCTCCCAGGCAAGGAAGGGGACTGCTAAGTTCAATCTATCCCCCAAAAGCCTGGTGAGGCATGGGGGGATCCAGCTGGGAAAACACAGCCCCCCTATGCCCAGGGAAGGGTGCTGGCAGCCTTGGCTGACACTCCGAGTGACAGCTCCCAAAGGAACAAAGACCACCCAAGGAAGAGCAATGCTTGTGTGCCTCACCCACCAGCTGTGGTTTGTGGGACTGGGAGACACAGGGAACATGCCAGCCCCCTGACCTCCTCTGGGAGGGTTTGGTCCCAGTCCCCAGGGCTCACTGCAGCCCAAGGCAGAGGAGGAAGGTGAGGCAAGGCCGTACCGATGAGGAAGTCAGATGTGCTGTGTTTTTCCAGAAAGGTGTGCAAATGGTACCAAAGCTTGGGCACCCAGTCCAGCACCCGCAGCAGCTCCTCCTTGTTGGCGTTCGTGTCCGTGTCCGACTCCAGCAGTTTCCGCCGCAGGTAGCGCACCAGGAAGCCATTGGCCGGCTCCACGTTGTTGGAGAAGGTCAGCATCCTGGGAGAGGACTCCAGTGATCAGGGCTGGGTCTCCACACAAGCTGCCCTGCTCCCCAGAACTCTTGAGGTCCTCCTTGCATCCCCACCCTGCATTTGCCTGAGGCTGGGGAATATCAGGTCCTTCTGGGATGGCAGGGACAGGCCTGGGGGCTCAGTCCTAATCAGGGTTCCCAGCCATAGGATGTGACCACAGAAACACCCAGGTGCAAGTGATGGCTTCTGTCCCCCACAACCCCCCAGGGATGTACAGTTCCTACCTGAAGCTGAGATGGAGGCCATGGTTTGGGGTCATCTTCACAGGCTGGTTGGTAGTGCCAATGATATACGGGCTGAGTGAGTGACAGAGAGACAAGATTCATGAGAAAAAGCCTCTGAGTCACCCCTGCCCAAGGCAGAGCTGATCTGGGCACAGCAGACGTGTGGCCTCATCCATACAGCCCAGCGACCTTGGTGGGAGCAGTGGGGAGCATGTGTGTGCCATGGGGCTGCACTGGAGGGGTGCAGAGGGTCTCTCACCATTTGTGGTACTTGCAGGTGAGCGCACCGTTGACGAGCTCGCTGATGGAGCCTGCCTCGCTGAGGTCGTCCAGGAGGATCACCAACGGCATGTCCGCCGTGCCTGTCTCCCGGTCAATCTGGTTGGCCAGGTTGGACAGGTACAGCTGAAGATCCTGGAACAAACAGGTCAGGTGTCATGCGTGGGGCCATGGCATGATGGCCACGGGGACAATGGCATCAGTGCCCACAGGGACACTGCTGTGTGCCCTCACCTTGCAGGACTGCTGGTGCATGTTGAAGGTGCTGACAATGCCCTCGGTGACATCCCGACCCGAGCGCTCCACCAGGTACTCGGCCAGGCGGTTGGTCAGGTAGGTCTTGCCAGTGCCACTGGGCCCCGAGAGGATGAGGCGGCGGTGTTTGAGCAGGAGGCTGATGTAGTGCTGCATCATGGGCTTGGGGATGAGTGTTTCAAACACCAGGCTGTCCACGCACTTCTCTTTCAAGCCTGTGGGCAGGGGAGGGCTGAAGGTCCCACTCACACCCTGCAACACCCTGAGATCCAGGGTCATGGCGCAGCCGTGGAGCCCCTCTGCCACACTGACCTTTGAGTGTCACGACAACGCTGGTCAGGCCCCGGCGGCACAGGGGCAGCTCCGGCGGCTCCGTGTCCAGCACCCGCTTGATGTGACTGATGCTGTAGCCGTAGACGGACTCAGTGCTGAGCCCCAGTGTGGCTGCAGGATCCATCTTGGTGATGTAGTCCTACATGGAGAAGGACAGGCCTGTCAGAGAGCTGTGGAGGACCTGGGCCAGGGAATAGCAGGTGGAGCAGTGTCAAAGGATGGCTCTCTAAAGAGTGTTCTTCTTGCTCCTACCTTGAAGACCTGGCAGACAGCCTCATCCAGCATCTTCCAGTCTACCTTCCCGCTCACCTTGGTCCAGCCCAAGAAAAACTCCTGCTGCTTGAGGTCCTAGGAGCCAAGGCAGAAGTGTGCAGTGCTGCAGCACCACATCCAGCCCCAGGAGGCATCCTTTGCCCCTCTGTCAAGGCCATGACACAGTGACAGGTCAGGCTCCCCAGACAGCCCACACTTACCCCCTTGATGATGTGCTGGGGTGGCATGCGCACCACAATCCGCAGCGTCAGCTCATCCTTCTGGGTGCCAGCGCTGACAGCATCCATGGGGGACACATCTGGGGATGGAGCAGTGAGGCTGTGCTGGCCAGACCCGAGCCACTGGGCCTGGCTATGCCCAGCTAGAGGCAAATCCTGCTGTGGCTGACAGTGGCACCAGCAGCATGACAGATCCCCTGGTTACTCCAGGTGAGCAGCAGCACATTGCCACCATACACACTCCTCACTATCCCAGCCCTTCCCCATCTGCCAGCAGCTCTATCACCCCTACCTGCATCCCCCAGGCTGGAGCTGAAGGCATGACCAAGGGTGAGACCCAAGGAGCGCCGTGGTGAAGAGGAGGCCGATGTGCTTGTGATATGGCTGGGAACAGAACCTGTCACTGCTGAAGGCCCAGGGGCCACCTTGAGACGGTCATTCTCGGCCTTCAGGAGATCCACCTCCAGCTGGGGACGAACAAGGTAGGGCACAGGGTAAGGAGCTGTATGCCAGCAGCACCCTGGGGTGCAGCACCCTTGTGAGGACTGTGCACAGGGACTGTGGGCACCTTGGTATTGAGAGCAGCCAGGATGCTGGCAGGGGTCCTCACCTGCATGTTGTGCATGGTCTCCCGCAGCTGCTCCAGCTGGTGGGCTGAGTTAAGGGCCTCCAGGCGGATGTCTGTCAGCTTCATCTCCTTCTCCCACAGCTCTGACCGCAGCTCTGACACCTCCTTCTTCTCAGGCTCACCCTCACTGTGGGCCTGGAAGAGCCTGGGCCAAGGGAGAGATCAGGTGTCACACGTCTCTGGCAGGAGCCTGCAGCCTCTGCCACTGGCCCTCCCTGGTCCCACGTACTCAGCCGTATCGATGCCCACGGAGGAGGATGTGGAGGACTTGATGGAGGGCGAGGCAGTTTCTGTGGAGCCATGCTGTAGCTTGGGGGAGGAGGGGGCTGACGAGTCTGGCGTGGCAATCTCTTCTATGTCAGAGTAGGACGAGGCTGATTTGGGGCCCTTCTTGATGCTGAAGGCCTTATTGAAGGAGCTGCGTAGCTACAGAAGGAAATGTTCTTGTTAGAGACAGTCCAAAGTGCAGCTTCACAAGTAGAGACCTGGCCTGGTCCTGCCCTGTCTGTCCAGGACCCACAGACAGTCTGAGCTGGGACCAGTACAACCACACCCATCACAGAGGCAGCAGCACCACCATGCTGGGGAAAGCTGCAGCCTGACCCCGCTCTGCTGGCACAGAGGATGGATGGGATGCACAGCCCTTTGGGCAACACTCACCCCAGCCTGGATGGCACCAGAGCCCCAGAGAGTGGGACCCATGTCCTGGTCAAGATGTCTCCGAGCCCTGCTCCCCACCAGCACCTACACCAGGCTGTTCAGGCATGGCACCAGCACCCTGGTCCATCAAGAAGGGCCAATCCATCCCCACATTCACCCCACCACAGCCATTTCAGCAAGACATTTATTCACAGGGATGTCCCTTGTTCCAGCCACTGCAGAGCCAGGGTCCTGCCCCACACCTCTCTCTGCCCTGTGGATCCTGCTGGAAGCACAGAGGGGCAGCCAGCCCTCCACAGAGCATGCTGGTGTCTCATCTGAGCATGCAACATGCACACAGCACACACAGAGCAGCGGTGGGTGAGCAGCGGGCTGGGGCCAGGGAGGGGGATGGACACTGCACAGGGACCAAACTGGACCCAAACTGGATCCCACCAGCTGGTGGGAGAGCAGCAGGACAGGCGCCATGGTCTCACATGTGCCCTGGAGTGCCAGGGCCTGCTCCAAGGGAAGGCGTGAGAAAGAAGGGATGGAGAAAACACAGGATCTGTCCCAGTCCCCACATGCACCAGCAGACTGCTCTAGGGTTTTCCCAAAAGCAAAAGCATTGCATTTCAGTGTAAACAAAGCAGGTATCCAGCTCTGCTGATGGTGGAAGCAGAGAAGCACTGAGACCTTTGTGGGTCCTGGCAGGGACAGAGTTACTTGAGACCACATCAGGCAGCCCTGGAGAGGCAGAGATGGGCAGTGCACTCCAGTGCCCTCAGTGACACTGGAAGGGCTGCACCAAGGTCTCCATCCCAAAAGATCCAGTTACAGGGAGTGAGGAGAGTGCCTGCCTTCCCTAGGCAAGAAGGGACTGTTCCCATCCATGGGGCAGGTCCCATGTGAGCCTCTCCTGCTGCCTATGGCTGTTCAACACCATCCTTGTGGGTGCATATTCTTCCTTAACATCAAAGCAAGCAGCCAAGGTGAGCACAGCCTGGCTGGGGACCCAGGATGGCCTGTGCTGGGGTTAGTGTCAGTGTGATGGATGGGATGGGGAGTGTATGAGCACTGTCCCATGAAATGGAGCAAGGGCCCTGGCTGGGCATAGGTGGATTGGACAGCGTGGGACTTACCTCGTACACCTGGAAAAAAAGGGTTGAGGTCAGCATAGGGGAAGAGAAACAAAACAAAGCAAGACTTAATCACACATCCAGCTCAGAGCTGCCTGGTGCAGGGAAGGGGCTGCCTGGCCGAGGTGTCGGCCCTCCACACAGTCAGAGCCTGCATGCGCAGGTGGGCAACATGGGGGGATACACAAGGAAGCAGGCATGCAGGGCCAGGGCTGGGAAACTCCTGAAGGGGCTGGAGAAGTCCCAGCCAACAATTCAAGACACAAATCCATGGCAGTTACACTCTCCTCACCACTGCTGTCCCTGGGTGACAGGGGGCACCAACACTACAAAGCCAAGGCAGACTGAGAGCAGCTGGTTTACGGGGCTGACCTTGAGCAGACCCTGCCAGTGGCTCCCCAAGCCCCACTTCTCCTGCCAGTGCCCCATCCAACCCACCCAGCTCTTCTTCTTCTTCTTCTTGGCGTCAGCATCCTTGCTGCTGCCAATGCTGGAGTGGCTGGTGATGCTGTTGAGGCTGGAGATGCTGTCAGAGGAGTTCTGCCGCTTGATGCGCAGCTCTGGGGTCCGCCAGAGAAGGAGAGATTGGGAAAGGACGGATCAGCTACCTGCAACTGTCCCAATGCCAGAGCACCCCAGGGTCCCCCCTCCCTACACCCTATCCCTCCTCCCATCCAACACTTTCTAAGCTCTTGGGAGCCACCTTGCAACAATGACATGGGGCTTAGACACCACATGGGCACTGCCAGAGAGATGCCCAGGGCGTAGATCACCCTGCTGCAGTCCCAGACCATCTCCCTGACAGCCCCTTGCACTCACACTGAGGTTTTGGGGCTAGAAACAGCACTTATGGGAACAAAGTCAAGATCAGCAGACAAAACTGGCTGTTAGCAAAGGGCCTGGCAAGGAGGTCTTCCAAGACTGACAACCAACCATTCCCCTACATGCCAGCAATGGCCTCCCATGGTGACAGCTCTGGCTATCCATTCCTGGTTTCAGATGCTCAAGGATCCCAGGTGGGGAAAAACTGCTGCCCAGGGCACCCTGCCTCCAGATGAACTTCCCCCATGAGAGGATGTGCCCTGGGGCCCTGTGGCAGTCCCAGCTCAGGAAGGGCTGCAGCATCATGCCTTACCTTTCGGGGTGACATCAGCACCATTTAGAGCACCCTGGATCACAGCCTGGGCCTCCGAGTTCTTCTTCTTCAGGAAGTCAATGGTCTCTCGCAGGTCCAGCAGCTCCGTGTCCTAGGGCAGCGGAGTTGGGAGCCATGGAGTGCATCCTGATGGTGGAGAGCCTACCCCAAGTGCACCCTTGGGACAATCACCCAAGTCCAGCACCCACCAGCCCCACTGAGCACTGCGATACACCAACCTTCTCCTCGGCGGTCTCAGCCAGGTGCCGCAGGCGGGATGTCATGCTCACCAGGCTCTGCTCAAAGGCCGCCACCAGGTTGGCCTGGGAGAAGTGGACAAACAGGTGAGGCCCCACATTTAGGCAAAACTCCACAGACAGGTGAGCACCCACTGCCAGGTGTGCGATGCAAAAGGCTGAAGGGGAAATTAGGGCTTCCACGGGCACATCCAGCACCAGCCCTATGCCCTGCAGAGATGGAGTGGGGTGCCCCACAAGGGCTCCCATGGGGACTCACGTTAGCGGACAGCTGGGACGTCAGCGTGGCCACCTTCTCCTGCGAGGACTCCAGCTCGCGGCGCAGCTTGCGGATTTGCTATGGGGAGAGAGCGGAGAAATGAGAGGGGCCAGGCACTCGCCCTCACTGGGGGGCAGGGGCAGGCGTGAGCAGAGGGTGTGGGCTCACCTCAGACTGCATCTTCTCCTCAGCCTGGCAGCGTGAGAGCAGAGAGGGACAGACAGACAGAGGCAGGCAGTCAGGGGGGCAGTGAGGCACAGACAGGCTCAGCGCCAAGCAGAGGCATGCACAGAGCCCCCCCAGTCCCACCCGGACCCCCCAGCCATGCGCAAAGCGGCGCAGCATGGAGGTGGCTCTTACGGAGGAGTAGGTGGAGGACGCACTGGAGGCCAGGGACAGCACCGATCCGTGAACTGCAACACAGGAAAACCCAAGGTGTCAGGGTGCCCTGGAGAGCAGCACCCAGGGGCTACAGGTCAGGGCACAGCTGGCAACTGGGCTCTGAGGGGTGGAAGGCTCTGAGGCGGCCTGGGGGAGATACAGGGTGGGGATGGCAGCTGCTCATCACTGCCTGTTTCTCAGTGTGTGCTCTCCACCTGCACCCTCTTCTCTGGGGAACCTGGGGTCTCTGCTGCCCTCCCTGTCTGCTTGGATCCCCTCCTCCCCAGTGTCATAGCACTCTGGGGGCAACCCAAGGACACTGAATAGTCATGGGGGTCAGGGCAGAGCCAGGGCTGTTGCCAACAGAGTCCAACAGCGTTGCTGTCCCTGCTCTGATGCCAAGAACGGGACACAGCGACCCATCCAACAATGCTATGGCAGCACCAGTAGGAAGGGACAAGGGTGCAGGGAGCCCCACCAACCCTCTGCAGCCTCCTCTGCCTGGGCAGAAGTGCAGCACACTCTCACCATCATCCACAGGGTCCCGGAAGGAGCCCGAGCGGATCATGCCCTTGGGCTTGTCGGCCAGGGAGAGGGTGCTGCCCATCTGGGAGGTGCTGTACAGCTCGAAGGCGGAGTCGTGGGTGGGGATGCTGTTGGAGCGGGTGATCCGCGGGGTTGTGGTGGCAGTGGGGCTCACTGCAAGGAGAAAGCAGGGAGGAGGCAGGGTCAGAGTCACACTGGGGACCTGCCATCAGGATGGGGAAGCAGGACTGGGAACAATCCATGAGAGCTGTGATGCAGTGAGGAAGCAGGGATTGTGGTCCCAAAGCAGGGAGGGGCCAGGGAAAGCTAAAAGGCAGGTTGATGCTGGGAAGACCTGGACACCAGCACCAAGGTAATCACAGGGCTGAAAAACAAATCCATTGCCCCAGGGCCAAGTGGGTACCACTATGCCATGACCCAACACCTGCAGGTGCAGGAGTGGAGCCTGTCTGCCTGGACGCCCCAAACCCTCCAGGAACATGCAGGTCCTGGTCAGATCAGGGCAGGGCTTACCCCTTGCCCTGCCAGGCACCCCCAGAGGAGCAGTTATGGCCTGAGGCCCAAAGGTGGATGAGATGCCCTGAAGCAGAGGTGATGGACATCCCTGGTCCCAATCCAGCACCTGAAGCACCAGATGCTGGTGTTGGTGGTGTCAAGGAGACAAGCAGCACCCAGGGGAGCACCAGCACATCACACAGGGAGCACGGGGAGCAGGAGGGAAGGGGCGGAGGGCACTGACCAATGCTGGTGAGCGGGCCCTTCCCGACCAGCGCCATGGGGAGGGCGGGGGGTGAGGGCAGCTCCTGCTGCTCGTCCGACTCAGGGAGTCCGCTGGCTGCGTGTGAGTGGCGCCGCTCCTTGGCCTCCTCCTGGGAGTGGAGCTGGTACCTGGAGAGCCGCAGACAGGCATGGTAAGATCGACCAGCACCATCCAGCTCCTGCCCACCACACTGCAGCCCAGCTTCCCTGGCTCAGGGGCACTGCCCTGGAAAGCCTCCCCTTCCTGTCCCAGCACCATCCAAAAGTGATTTGGGCTCTTTTACCTCAACCCTTTCTTGGGCAGCATGTTCCTGTCGCGGCTGGCACTGGAAGGGAAGGAAAGATCAGTGACATCCCTGCACAGACTAGGGAAGGAACTATGGGGATTGAGCTGCAGGAACAGGGAGCTTTTCCCTAGAAAAGTAGCAGGAAGAGACTCTGAAGCAGGCAAAGGACATGGCAGAAGAGCAGGGAGCAATGTGTGCCCATGAAGGTGCTTTAGCAGCCCACCAACCTCTTTCCAGCCCTACCTGTCCAGATGTGTGAGCCGGGGGCTCCCACTCCAGCCCAGCTCTCCTGCCTCTTCTTCTTCCTCTTCCTCCTCTGCGCTGGCAGCGGGTGCAGCAGCAGGGGCAGGGGTGGTGGTGCTGCCCCCTGAAAAGGCACTGGGCAGACTCATGGGCATCTGCAGGGATTCCATGCTGCGGTGAAGGCCAGAGAGCTTGGGGTACATCCTACCCTCCTTGGGGACACTGAAGCCACCCATGAGCTCCAGGCCCTGGGAGAAGCTCGCCGAGTTGATGTTGAGGATGGGGGCAGGGCTGGGGCTGAAGCAGGGCGCAAGGTGCCCACCAGCCGGGTGCAGGTCCTGGAGCTTGGCAGCGTGTGGGGTATGCAGCTCGCTGGAGGAGGGCAAGTCCAGGCTGTTGGAGTTGACCTTGTCCAAGTTGGCCAGCGAGGGAGGCTTCACATAGGTCTTGGCAGCTGCTCTGGAGGGGGGAAATGGGTAAGGAAACAGGTGAGACTCAGGTACTGGTGCTGGGCACAGCCGTGCCAGGCACCTGCTGCCCTCAGAGGTGGAAGGACCATACCTGAGAGGTGTAGGGGGCAGTTCGGCCACCTTGCCTGCTGGCGGGAGGTTGGCCTGGGCTTTTGGGGTGCTCTCAGGTGAGCTTGCACTCTTCAAGGTGCTGCACTCGGAGTCAAGTGCCACTGCCTTAGCCTTGGCCTTCTCCTTCTCACGGTCTGTCTGGTTCACAGGGGCTGGTGTGCCACGGCCAGTGCCAACCTTGGACGGCTCCTTGAGCCGCGACACTGAGATGGCACCCTGCTTGGTGCTCAGCAAGCTGGGGTCAATGCTGCTGCTGACCGGCCGGGCTGCGCTGCGGCCCCCGGTCACACTCATGGAGCTGGACTTGGCCGGCCGGGGCAGGCTGCGGTACTGGATGTTGGAGCGAGCCCCTGGCGCCAGGAACCCAGGCTCAGGTGCGTTGGAGACATCTAGGCTTGTTTTCCTCCCACTGACTGGCTTAACAGGGATGCCAGAGCTCTTCTGGATCTTGCCGAGAGTGGCCGAGCCCCCAGTCTGCATGACAGTGGCTGTGCCAGTGGCAGGAGCTGGTTTCTTGTAGCCAAAGGAGCTGGAGGATGAGGGGCGTGCAAGCCCTGACGGTGGCTTCTTGGCATCAGTGGTGCGGTCACGGCCAGCATCGGAGGAGGAGCGCTGCAGGCCCGTGTTCTTCACTGACAGCTTGCTCTTGTCGGTGACTTTGGTCTCTGGCTTGCCTGGTGGCAAGAAAGGACAGGCTAGTCTCCCTGGAGACTTTGGGGACATTTGGAAGTGAACAAGCCCAGATATCACATGGCCACCAGAGATGCAGGGATGTGATGGAGAAGAGATATGCCAGACCCTTGGTGCACTCAACAGCCCCCCAGCCTGGCATGTGGACATAAGACCATGGGGCAGGCATAGACCCCCAGCCTGCTTGCAGCCCACAACACAGCCCTGCCTCCCCTTCCAGCCCACACCCAGCTCCCAGGTCTGAGCACAGCCACAGGTCATTCCATGGCCCATATGCTTGGGGAAGGCACCTAAAGACAGCACCCAGCCTTTTTCCCATCAAAGGAGCTGGACCCTGCCCAAACTGGTTTTTACCTGCCACTTTGAGGGTGCTCTGGGCCATGTGGGTGATGGGGGAGGTCACAGCCACTGGAGGAGTCTTGCCCTTCTTGAGGGAGCCTGGGGTGCCCAGGCTGACAGGCTTCTTCAGCTCACCACCCTTGAGCCCCTCCTCACCGCCCTCTGAGGGCTCCCGCCGCCACTTGGAGGAGCCATGCTCCATCTTGAGGCTGCTGCTGTCGTAGTCTAGCTTCTTGGGTTGGACCTTCTCGTCACCCTCACCGTACCAGCTCAGTCCGCTCTCCGCCAGTGAGCGCTTCTCTGAGTCCGTGCGCAGCTGGGGGCAGAGCAGAGTCAGGGGCACTCCTGGCACCCACCCCAAACCCACCCCAGAGAACATCAGCCAGCTAGGAGAAGGACGCAGCAGACACTCTGTGCCATCCTTGTTTCCTCACACTGGCACCCTCCATGCCCTCTTTCCCACCGAGGTGGTGGCAGGAAAGCTGGGAGAGGTGCTGGAAAGGGTCCGGGTGCCACTGGCACCTACCGCTATGGCCGAGTTCCTGCGCGAGGCCGTGGGGGTGGAAGGCAGGGAGTTGAGTGAGGAGCTGGCATTGAACTCCTCTGAGCTGAGGTTGTCGGAGGCATCACTGAGGCCACTGCTGATGGAGCTGCTCTCATCCCAGCTGTGAGGAAGAGACAGCATCAGACCCCTGCTCAGCCCAATGGGTCCCACCACCCGTGGGATCTCTCTGTTCCAGGGGCTGCCGGGGCAAAAACCAGCTCCTGGTAGTGCCCATGGCAGGGACATGGCATGCAGGGCCCATGGCTGGCTCCAGCCCAGCCTGGCATTGGCTCGTGTTCCTCTGGCACACAAGCCTCGGTGACCCTGCTTCTCCCCATTAAAGCTCTGTGGAGCTTTGGTGGGGATGGAGGGACATCCGCAGCTCAGGGAAGCCAGCACCCATGCCACAGGGCTGGCAGCATCACAGCTGGCAACAAGCCCCAGGCAACCTGCTCTGACCCTGGAGGCAGGTCGAGATTGTCAGAAAGGGCAGGACTGCTGGAATAAACAGATCAACCACCCTGTAGCATCCACCATTCCTGGGGTGGTCCCCACCCACTGCACCCTACTGCCCCTCTGCAGCCCCCAGCAGCCAGAGGCAGCAAGTCTGGGATCTGCTGCTGTGCCAAGGTGACTGCTCCATGCCGGGCTCAGCCAAGTGTGCAGAAGCCCACGTGCAGGGCCATCAGTCAGCATCACACTGGGGCAGCAGCTGCCTGGGTGTCCCAAGGGCACAGCTGGTTCCACAGCGCTGGGCTGGGCCCATGACAATGTGGCACAGACAGGCATGGAGCACCTTCCAGCAGGATGAGCACAGCACCTTTCAGGTCAGCAGCTGAGTAGGTCAGTGAGCCCTCACAGCCCCCCAGGGCCTCTGAGAGGCTAGGGGAGACAACACTGGAACAGGCTGCACAGAGAAGCTGTGGCTGCCCCATCACTGAAATGTTCCAAGGCCAGGTTGGATGGGGCTTGGAGCAACCTGACCTAGTGAAAGGTGGCCCTGGCCATGGCAGGGAGTGGCACGAGATGATTTTTAAGGTCCCTTCCAACCCACACCGTGCCATGATTCTGTGACAAGCTGTGGCGTAGCAGTGTGGAGCAGGGCTGAGAGCTGCAGCCAGCCCCAGTCCCTGCAAGAGATGCCTGTTTATCTACATTAAGGCCACAGAGGTACAAGTGAAGCCCAGCAAACACCAGAGCCCCAACAGCAGTGGCAGAGCAAAAGCAACAGCCACCACCATCCCCGTCCAATGCCTCAAAGCTCAAGAAGGAGCAACAAAGACAGCTCCAGCACCATAACACCTGCACTGCATGTCATGTTCTTTCCATAGGGGAGGAGCTCACCAGAGACTGGCCAGAGCCAGGATGGACACAGCTCCCTGTGCCCCCAAAGCAGTTTCTGGGACACAGCCAGCAGGTGCTGCTGCCCAGGAAGAGATTTCAATAGGATCATGCACTCAGGATATGCTGCTGAGCTCCTCAGCTCCAAGCCATGTCTCACCACCAGCCCTATGCCTAGGGTGAGTTCCCACTAGGATGGAAATCTTCACCCCAGAGCCTGCAGCAAAGGTCCTCTCCCAGCCTGGCATCACCTGGCAGCAGGCAGTGCTAGGAATGAGGCCAGGCTTCGTAGGACCGTGTCCTACGGCAACACGGCTGGGGCCACATGTGGTGCTGGGTGTCTCAGTCTGGCTTTTGGGGCTAGGCAGGGAAACCCCAAACACTCTCCCAGCCAGGCATGCTACACCCCCTCTGCCCCAGGCATCCAGAGGGCCACTGAGAAAGGGCACAGGGTCAGAGGTTAGGCCAAGGCAGGAGGTGACTCCAAATTCTCCTCGACAACCCTGTGCCAAGAAAGACAACATGGAAGGTCACATCCCAAAATCACTGAAACCATGGCATGAGGCTGAGGAGCCAGCTGCACACTGTGAGGGTGTCTCTGACTCTCTTATGGGGCACACAGCTGGTGCACTGAGGGATCCTTCAAACTGGTACATGTATGCCATAGGCAGCACTGCAAGGAAAGCCTCAACCACAGCACCACTGGCCCCTCAGCAAGTACTAACTCCTGGAGCATGGCCAAGCCCTGGCACCTCCAGTGCCCTCCTGAACCCGCAAACAGGGAGCAGCCATGTCAGACTGTCACTCCGGGGCAAAACTGACCCCCTGCTTTGTGCTCCATCCCTTCCACCTTATCCAGAGCCATTCCCAGCTCCTGCAGACGGTCCGGCACCGAACCCACCCGCCAGCAGGCCCGCGGCAGCTCCCGGGGACGGGGATGCTCAAGGGCAGCGCGTCCGTCCTGCCGCGCTCCGCGGCGCCGGCGGGCAGACGGGACCCACCGAGGGCGGGATGGTCCGGCACGGCCTCGGGGATGAGCACCCTGGCCCCAGCCCCGGCGCGGGGCGGCGGCTGCACGGGTAGGGAGCGGAGGATGGACTGAGACCACGGCGAGGTGCGCGGGGATGCTCCACCCCGCCCCGTCCGCGCTCCGATTCGGAGCCCCGCGCCCGGCAGCCCCGGGGTCACACCCGACGTCTGGAGGCACCAGAGCCTCGGGAGCCCCGCGGAGGGTAGGCCCGGCCGTACTGCAGGTATGGGGCGGGGGCCGGGGCGGAGGATGGGAAGGCCCGTGGGAGCCGCCCCGATGCCGCGGTGCCGGGCGCGGCCGCGCTGCCCCGGCTCC
>VXAX01006683.1:96468-140070 GCA_013399835.1 Leptocoma aspasia | reverse complement strand
CCCCTCCCCGTCCCCGCCGGGACGGGCCCGGGGTCCCGGCTCCAAGCCTCGCCCGACTCAGCCCCGCGGCCGCGTCTCCGCATTCAGTTCCCTAGCCCACGGCCCCGACCCCTGTCCGTGGTGTCCCCCAGATGCCCGCAGAGCCCCCAAACCACGATTCAGATCACCGAACACAGCACCAGTGACCCCCAATCCAGCCCACAGTGTGATACCAGAGGCCATTCCTCAGCACTGGGCCTGGACCCAGTGCTCCCCAAACCACCCTGTTCCTCTCTCCCCAAAGGAACCACCTCCTCGATGTGGGTCCCGCTGTGGAGTGCTGGGGCAGCTGCTCCCAGCAACCTCGGCACTCGTCCCCAGAAAGGACACCCATGCATGCCCTGCTCTGCCTTTCATTGACCAAAACCCCTACTTTTGTCCCTTTTCTCTCTCTCTCTCTNTCCGCGGCGCCGGCGGGCAGACGGGACCCACCGAGGGCGGGATGGTCCGGCACGGCCTCGGGGATGAGCACCCTGGCCCCAGCCCCGGCGCGGGGCGGCGGCTGCACGGGTAGGGAGCGGAGGATGGACTGAGACCACGGCGAGGTGCGCGGGGATGCTCCACCCCGCCCCGTCCGCGCTCCGATTCGGAGCCCCGCGCCCGGCAGCCCCGGGGTCACACCCGACGTCTGGAGGCACCAGAGCCTCGGGAGCCCCGCGGAGGGTAGGCCCGGCCGTACTGCAGGTATGGGGCGGGGGCCGGGGCGGAGGATGGGAAGGCCCGTGGGAGCCGCCCCGATGCCGCGGTGCCGGGCGCGGCCGCGCTGCCCCGGCTCCCCTTTCCCCCCGCCTCGCAGCGCGGCCGAGACAAAGCACCGCCCGCGGAGCGGCCCTGGGGCGCGGGGCTTTGTCTGCCAGGGCCGAGCTCCGGCCGCGCCCCCGCCCGGTGCCGTGCCCGTTCCCTGCCCGTGCCGTACCTGCTGGCGAGGCGCGGGGCGCGGCNGGGCAGCTGCTCCCAGCAACCTCGGCACTCGTCCCCAGAAAGGACACCCATGCATGCCCTGCTCTGCCTTTCATTGACCAAAACCCCTACTTTTGTCCCTTTTCTCTCTCTCTCTCTCTCTCATCACAGCAAGAGCTGTGCTGCAGGGTAGGGTCCTCACCGAGATGGTAACACCAGGGACTATTTCACCAGCCCAGCCATGGAGAGTAGAGAGAGTTAACTGCAGCCTTGGCAAGATAGACCAGACCCTGCAGGCTGGGAAATAAGTAATTCCTTCCTTGAAGCAACGGCGACGCCTCTTGGCTCCTTCCCCGCTGCCCCATCACTCACCACACAGGGCTTGCCCCAGCATGGCACGGTACGGCACATCATGGCATGGCAAGACAGGGGTACCTGACCATCCCTGTCCCCACTGATCAGCTCATGCCCACACCCACCAAGCCCTGGCAGGAGCTCATGGCCAGGGGCTGGTGGTGTGGCCAGCCCTGCGGTGTGGTTATGGCCCCACAGCCGCCTGCGCCAACGGGTGCGGCAGCACAGCCCGTCCAGCACTGCATCCCTCCGGTCCCTCCGGCCTGGCACAATGCCGGATGCTGTCCCTTCCCTCCTCTTCTCCTGGCTGGCTGCCTCAGCCCCACCATGGCCAGCTCAGGCAATGCTCTGAGCAGCTTCCACTGGGCACAAATCTGGGCATCCCGGGTGGCAGGGGAGCCAGCCTGGCACAGCCCAGCACTGCAGCCCCTCAGAAAAGCAGTTTTGACCCCGCCAGAGCCACAGGCCTGGTGTGAGATGATGGCAGAGAATCGCTGCTGGTCACAGCAGACCCTTGGGCACCAACACAGCCACTGAGCCCTGTACAGAGGAATATTCCCAGCACATTTCTCAGCAGAGGCTGCTGTTGGAGCTGGACAGTTTTGAACTCTCCTTGCTTCACCTGTCTTGCACCAGCACAGACATCTGCCCACGTAGCACCCAGACCCACTGGCACTAGCCAGGGCTCCGCACGCTCATGTCCCTGCCAGGCTGGTCCAGCCACATCCCCACCGCCATCCTGAAGCCCACCCTGCATGGAAGCAAGTCCTCGTCTGCCCTGGCCCCTTCCTCCTGTGGCAGGGGAGGAAATGCAGGGCATGCACTGAGGGGGTCCCACACCCCACATCAGCAGATCACTAGCATTGAGGGGGCTCTGTGGTACTGGTGCTCCCAGCCCCAGCCTCATGCTGTGACTTGAGATAGGAGCAGTGGGAAAAGCACAGGCACAGCCGGGGCTCTTCACACCCTCCCCATCACCTCCACTTAATGGGGCAGAAGAAACAATTAGCTTCATAAATCCCGTTGAGGGGGTTGGGCGGTCCCCATGGATATGGGCAGGGTGGGGCTCTGTATCTCCCTCACATGCACATTGGGAACCAGAGTGTAACAACACTCCCTGACTTTCCTGATCCCCACAGCCCTGTAAACCCCTCTGTACCCTCTAGGACCACCCCCAGAACAGGGGTCTGTAGAGATCTGGCAGATGGGGGAACTGAGGTAGGGAAGGGGGATCTGAATTGCCTGAGCTCACCCAGCAGAAGAGAATCAACATCGCATCCCGCAGTTGATTCAGGACCCCATTCTCCAGTCAGCACTGCCTCTGGCCCCCCAGATCCCTGCGGGCTACAGAGGACTCTGCCACAGGACCCTTGAGCGTGCATGGTCCCTGCAAGCGGGGACCCATGGCCAGGCTGTGCCTCCACCCCAGCCCTATGCCATCAACTGCAGTAATAGTGGGGTCTGATTTCCCCATGGCAGCGGGGCTGAGGCCGTGGCGGGTCAGCCAGCAGTCACTTCCTGCTGCAGTGACATCAGCCGTGGACTCCAACCACACTCCTGGCTGAGAGCGCACCTCTGGTCACCCCTCTGCCCCCCTCAAGTGGTGGAAACCCTGGAGGAAATGTGTCCTGGTGAGGTGATCTGCTGGCAGTTTTGGTGACATATGGATCTTCACCCGGGCCATGAGCACACAGGGGTCTGCAGAGGTCACGTGTGATGCTCAGAGTCCCAGGGTAGTGCTGGAGTGGGAAGCGGCGTGACTCAGCCTGCTTGTGAAATCCCTATTTTTCCTGTTGTCTGGAGAAACTGGTGACCTTGGACACCTCAGTCCACAGTGGCCAGGCTCCTCCACAGGTGGCAGGGTGGTACATGGTAAAGCCAGGTCTTGAGGTCCCCAGGTGGCATGCAGAGAGGCAGGTGGTTTTGGGGGTCAGATTCTCCCCAGCAGCTTTCCCCAGGGCACAGGGGTGTGCGAGGTCCAACCCCGCGCTTGGCTCTGCCCTGTGTCCATATCCGGCCTCATCAACAAGCCGCAGGGGACAGCAGCTTCCTGCATCTCGGGCGTGCACTGACCCCCACATGCCCTGTAACCTCAAGCCTCACAACCCTAGGATTCCTTTCCCAAAACATGCCTCAAGCAGCGGCTGTCACATCCCCAGGGGCAGGGATCAGGACTGGGTGCCTCAACCCAAATCCCAAAGGACAGAATTGCTAGAAAGCAGTGCACAGGAAGGTGCTTCAGTGGTGCTGATGCCCAGTGGGGTCCTGGGGCCCCTTCCCGGGAGCATCCCCTTTACCCAGCTGGCGGGAGGAACTCGCCAAGCCCGGCACCGCACGCAGCGCAGCCCAGCAAATATTTATACAACGTTGCTCCCTGGCCAGCCAGGCCAGGGTCCCACACACACGCCAGGCCACGTGCAGGGCCACAGCCATGCCCCACGGGATGTCCCTGATGAGGAATGACTTCATGGGCTTGCTGGGACAGGGTATGGGGTCATCCTGGACTAGCCAAAGTAGAGCAAGGGCCGTTCGAGGGAAAGGAGCAGGCTTCAGGGCTGGTCCTGCTTGGAGCAGGAGGAGGGCGGTCACTCCCCTGCTGCTCCTGGGGAGCCGAGCCAAACATCTGCTCCCGCCCACGGGCTGAGCCAAGCCCGAGGAGCTGTGAGGAAGCTGGAGCCAGGCCAGCCAGAGTGCAGTGGGTGTCAGCTCCAGAGCATCCCCCCTGGGAGGATGCTGCTGGCAGCCCCCAGCCCTGCTGGAGGGGACCACAGGCTCTGCAGCACTTGGCTGCCAGCAGCACCATCACAGTGACCTGGGACAGTGCCTAGGGTGTGCCATAGGCTAGACACATGTGCCCTGCACTCCCAATTCCAAAAGCTGCTGCCTCAGCTCCATTTCATGCCCACGAGCAGAGTCAGGGCAGTAGCCAGCTCACGAGGGTGCAGATGTTGCCACTGCTGCGGTGGGATGCAATGCTGCCTCCCTTTCTACCTCCAACAAATGAGATGCAAAAGGACATCCTGAAATCACAGCAGTCCCAGGGTCACACAAAGATTCTCCCAGGGCTCTGGAAGCCCCAAGGGACATGCAGAGCCCCAGGAACTGGCTCCAGAGCTACACCCCCAGCAAGACCACAGCCCTGCAGCACACACAGACCATCATCACTGCTCCTGCAGCCTCTGCAGCAGAAGGTGCTGACTCAGCAGCAAGCCCCCTCCCTCTGCACCCCATGAGCTCCCGACTGCAGCAAAGCCTTGCAGCATCCCACTCACTCCCACTGTGACCCAACTGGCCCTAGGGAACACTCAGGGACAGTACTGAGCCACTACTTAGGACACACCACATCAGGTCGGGTTCTGGGCACACATGGCACAGGGGGAGACACACCAACACGCGGCCACACCGTGGTGGCACTGCTCAGACATGCAGGACATGGCCAGAACAAAACTAGGCCAAACCTGCCTTGCACATCCCGCTCCACGCTCCTCACCACTGCCTGGTTCACGTGCAGGTCTGCACACAAAGGCACAGACACTGTGGCTATGCAGAGAGAGATATCCCTGGGGAAGCACCCGGTGGAGTGATCTTGGTGTGGTGACCTCCAGTGTTCAGAAAACAACCCCAGCCTGGATGGGTGGGAAAGCATCACTGGTGGCACCGCACCCTTCCTGGAACTGGCCTCCGGGCAGAGAACAGCTAGTGGCCACTGAATGGTGGTGGCAGGAACCAGAGTTGACCAAAGAAGGGAGTGAATATGTTCTAGTGTTGGAGAAACAGCCCAAGACAGGGTGCTATCTCTGCCCATGCACTGCCTAGGCCCCAAGGACAGGCAGGACAGAGCAGGAGAGCAGCAGCATCCCTTCCATCCCTTCAGTCACCCCAGACACATCCTGGTGGGTGTTTCCTGTGCCAGGTCCCTGCCCTGATGCAGAGCACAAGGAGGATATAGTGACACTGGGAACAAAAGGTATGTGCTGCCGAACAGGGGGCCAAAGCAAGAGCTTTCCAGACCCTGAAACCAGCAGCAGGTAGAGTGGCAAGTGTCACACTGATGGATCCAAGCACAGCTGTAGGAGGAGCCAGGATGCTGGTACATTTGGCTAACACAGGAATGCTGCTGGGGTCTCAGGTGTCCCCAGCCAATCCCTGCTCAGACCTGACCATCCCACTCCCTCTCTGAGCTGAGCCTCAAGTCCCCCACAGCCTCCTTGGCTGGCCTCATCCCAGCCTCCACCCACCTGAATCCAACTCACTACCTTGTGGGCACTCCCCTTGCCCCAGCCATGTCTCACCTACCTCAGCCCTCGCTCCTTCCAGTCTGCTTCCCCGCCGAACCACAGGGATGCCGGGTTGCATCCCACATCCCACAGCTCCAACAGGGACGTGTCACCGCGTCCCCTGAGCCGTCTCTGACCCACTGCCCTACAAGCTGGGCGTGCGCCGGCGCGGTGCAGGGGACGCTGCCCCGCGGCGCGGGCTGGGGGCTGCTGGCCCCATCTGCAGCACGCGGCTCCTGCCCGGTGCATTAGCAGCACCGGGAGATGGGGCCTGGGGCGGTGGTGGCTTTCTAGGTCAGAGCCAGCGAGGAGGCTGGGTGAGGGGCTGTGCTGGATGACTGGAGGCTGGATGAGGGGCTGCACTGGGTGAAGGGATGTGCTGACTGAGTGGGGTCTGGGTGAGGGGCTGTGCTGGATGAATGCTCCTGGCCAGCTCCTTGTCTCATCTGGCCCTCAGTAGGAGGGAATGTCCCTGCTCTACTTCCCAGGCTCTGCACCCCAGAGTGTGTGGGCTCCTGGACAGGGCACCTCAGTGTACCCCAACACCCAGCCAAAGGCATGCTCTGGGACAGAAACCCTGCCATGCTGCCCACTCTGGGAGACCCCTCCAAGTCCTGCTGCGGGGCCATGAGGGATGAAGCCTTGAAGCTGTGTAGGTCACTACATGGCCCTGTGCCCACAACGATCCCGGTGAAATGGCTGATCCCCAGGATATGCCCCTGCGGATAAGGGCGTCCTGTGCTGCCCTGGCTCACTCCTGCACCCCTCCTTGGGGAGGTACCCAGCACAGAGCACCCAGTCAGTCTCTGGCATGGCAGAGAACACCAAGCACATCCAGGGCATCATGTTGGGGACTCTGCACAGGAACAGGGACTGTGGCACCTAGCCATGACCCGGCTCACCGCAGCACTGACAGTCTCACCCACACCAGGGGATTGTGGTGCTGCTAGGGCCTCGCAGAGGCTCCACCATGCAGGGATCCATCCCCAAAGCTTGTACTTTCCTGAAAGAGAAGTAAATCCTGCCCATAGCAGTGCAGGGCTGAGCTGTTGTAGGTCTCTGACCCTGCCCACACTCCCCCTGCTCAGTGGTTGATGGATACAAAGTGTTGCTCCAGTCACCCCTCCCCGCACTGCCTCTGAAGCAAGGGCACCCCAAGGTTATCCAGCTGCATGAGCAGCACCAAGATGAGACAAGGAGTGAGATGGGGAGCAGTGTACCCTTCATCCCCACAGCCAGCCCTGCTGCAACCTCAGCCCTCCAGGGCAGTCCAAATCTATCCCACTGCCAATCACACCTCGCAGTCCAGTGGCCAGTGGCAGAACGTGGTGACATGGGACCTCTGGCTGCCAAGCAATAGGTTATGATCTACAGGAGGGTCCACGTTGAACCAGCACAAGGCTCCCGCATTCACAAGCACAGGGCAGCCCCTAAGGTCAAATGCCCACGGGGAGGATGGGTCTGACACCCATGGTGCCACAGACACTCTCAGGCACAGCTGGAGCATGGCAGGAGCAGAAGCCAGCAGATAGCCAATGGTGTGTCCCCTGCAACTGCAACAAGCGCCTACAAGGCCCTATCTGGGGAGCACTGACCCAGGATGGGTGTGAAACCACAGGTTGTGCTCCATCCTGCACCAAACTGATGTGACTGCTGCCACCCCAGGAGGGCCAAAGCAGCACTGTCAGGAGGCCAAATACCTCATCGGGCTCTGGGACAGCTCAAATGCCCAAGTTATTTATTTTCTCATGTGCCAAAATAGGAAACCTCCAACATGTTCAAACCCTGGACCCTTGCCAGAGTCAGGGGCACCTCAACAGTACAGCAGGAGCTGGACACGTCTGTCAAGAAAATGTGATCCCTGGGAGTGCTGGGTTGTGCCCATCTGGCAGGAGATGCCTCTGGCCCCATGGGTGGAGGGATGGAGGCTGATGGGGGTCCCAGAAGGAAGGACCCTGCTCAGCAGCACACCCTGCTCCATGTGGAGTCATCCATCAGTAACAACACCTCCGTGCCCAGTTCTCACTGAGGTGCTGAGATCTGACCCAGCCTGTCCCACCACGGACCACCAGGAGTCCCACAGGACATCCCCACAGTGCCTGCGTCACAGGAAGACACTCAGACTGACTGGTGTAAACTGAAGAGCACTTCTGAAAGCAGCAGCATTCACCCCAGCAGGACTCTAGCTCAGGGATTCTGCAGCTACAGACCATGCACTTTTCTCAGGTCCCTGCTCCAGGAACACCAAGATCAAGCTGGACACTTCCCACATGCTGGGAGAGCAGCTCATTCTGGCTCAGGAGCCCATCAGCCCCAAGAAGACCCAGCTGGCCCAGCACCACCAAGCACTGCTAGCAGAGAAGCATCTCCTGGGATGTGGGGACATGATCCAATCCTCACCGGACTGGCTGTAACCTATGTACCACTCCACCCACCCCCACTGTGCCAGGTGTTCCTCCACCGCCGGCCCAACAGGAGTGGGTGAAACCTCGTGGAGAGCCCCACCCCGGGCACACGACTCCTCGCATGGGCACGTACCCCGTGGTGATGTCATCATCCTCCGTCAGCGTCTTCCCCATCAGATCACTGTCACTCATGTACCCCGACTTGAGCTCCACGTCGTCCGTGTCCAGCGCCTCGACCAGCTCCAGGCGGGAGATGTGGCTCAGCTTGCTGGGGCTGCGCATGGGCATGGTGTGCGAGTAGTGCGCTCGCTCCCCGTGCATGTACCAGCTGGGGGTGCCCTCGGAGCGGCACGTCCCCCCGACCGACGGCGCGTCCCCGGCCTGTAGGCGTGGGCTGGACTGCCCGTAGCGCCAGGACAAAGGGGAGGAGCGGTTGGAGAGGCTGGAGACGCTCCGTGGGTTGGCTTCATCACTGTCATAGCAGGTCATCTCGAGGGAGCTGCCGGCACAGGCAGTCAGGGAGTTAGGGCAGGGCACAGGGGGTAGTGGAGATCTGTGCCCTGCCTCACCCGCCCTGGAACTCGGTCTGCAAGTGCTCAGATACCAAAACCGCCAATTTTGAGGCAGCCAGGCAATGCCAGAGGCTCCCAGGACTGTGGCTGCAGGGACGCTGACTGTCCTGGACCCCCTCCATCTCAGCTGGCAAGGGACAGTCCCCTCCTCCCCTGCCTGGCGCCAGCCCAGTGTCCCACAGGACCTGCTGGAACATGCACACCGCGGTGTTTAGCGATGCCCACGTCTCCCCAGGGACGGTGGAATAGGACATGGGGTGTGATGGGGGCTCTGTGCTCAAGTTAATCTACAAAGGCAACAGCCCTGTCCACCCACCTCGGAGCAGGGCTGGGGGTGCCACCAGGACTGGTGGCAAACACACACCTGGGAGAGGGGTCAGCACTATTCTGGAGACTGGCTCCAGCCCCAAAATCCAGCTGTGATGAACTCTCCTAATAGGGCACCTTTAGTGGAAAGCCCAGACATGCTCCCCTGTGTCTGGGCTGCTTCTGCTCAGCCACTTCTCCCCCAGCACTTCAACATCTGCACCTCAAGATCACACCAGACCCAGGACAGAACAAGCTGGGGTGGTGGCACCAAATCCAGGAAATGTGACAGTGGGCCATGCCAGGGAGTGGAGGCTATGAGTGAAAGAATGATGAGAGGCAGACCTGGGACCAGTCCCTGCAGCAGCACCTCACACTGAAACGCTGTAGCATGAACCCCCAACATCTGGGCAGGAAAGATGACCTCAAGAGAGCCCCAGGGGCTGCCCACAAGCACAGTGCTCTGCAGCCAGCCCAGAGCCCATGAGTGCTTCAGAAATGGGGAGTTCCATCACTCCCTGTGCCTCTCAGGGTGTATTTTGGGCAAACAGTGATTCTAAAACTAAATTTAGCCATGAGAAACGATTACTTCTTGGAGCAGCTCCTTGGGAACCCACAGTCCTCAAATTGGCTCCAAACACTACTATCAGTAAATTATTCCCTAGCTTGGATTAAACATTCCTGCAGAAGCACCCAAAGCAAAACCCGGGCTGCAGCATTGAATCTAAAATAGGGAACTACATAAAAAAAACTAGGAAGTTTGTTAAAGCGGAACTAAAAGGGGCAGCTAAAAGCGTTTTGCTTTTGTCGGCAGCACAAAGGCTGTTTGAGGATGTGCTGCCGGCAGCTCAGAGCAGATGCCAACCATGTCTCTGAGCACAAGGAACAGAAGCTTCACCTCGAGTCCTGGGTTCAGTTCTGGACCTCTCATGACAAGAAAGACATTGAGGGGCTGGAGCATGTCCAGAGAAGGGTAACAGAGCTGGGGAAGGGTCTGGAGCACCAGGAGCAGCTGAGGGAGGTGCAGGGCTCAGCCTGGAGAAAAGGAGGCTCAAGGGGGATCTTCTGGCTCTGCACAACTCCCTGACAGGAGGGGGGAGCTGGGACAGAATTTGGCTCTGCTCCGAGGGAACAAGGGACAGGACAAGAGAAAATGGCCTCAAGTTGTGCCAGGGGAGGTTTAAGTTGGATATTGGAGAAAATTTCTTTCCTGAAAGGGTAGTCAGGCACTGGCAGAGGCTGCCCAGGGAAGTGGTGGAGTCAACATCCTTGAAAGTGTTTAAAAAAAATGTGGATGTGGCTATTGGGAACATGATATAGTGGTGAACACGGCAGTGCTGGGGAAATGGTTGGACTTGATGATAGAGACTTTCTCCAAGTCTGTCCTCCAAGTGTCCACAGAGTCTCCTCAGTGACTCTGTGATTTCATGATTCTCTAAGCCCCAAGGACATTCATGCAGCCCTGCTGCCAGGAGTATAGTACATCTTTCAAGAATAACATTGTGCCCTAACAAGGCAACAGCAAAGACTGAGCCATCAGCCACTGGATGGAAGAACTCAGTGAGGGTAACAAGAGAAATTTGAGGAATAGTTTGTGGAAGGAATAAAGAGAGAGCCCAAAGCAGCACAGGACACCAGTGATGCAGGCACATCCAGAAGACTTGCAGATGACATCTGTATTGGACAGACTTGTAGGAAGTGCTCCCAAGAGCAGAATGAGTGGGTACGTGTGTAATTACAACGTACCAGGGAAGAGCTGACACGGCTTTGGGAAAGGAAAATCTGGCTCACAGCCGCAGAGGAGCTCCTAGAGGGATGCAGGGAGCTGCTGAGGCTGCTGTGGGCTACTGGAATAAAAAAGCTTCCAAATAAATTCAGCTGTCATGGGATAAGGGGGAAGATCTTCACATGTAAGTCCCGCTGAAAGTGACAGAGTGCAGGGGTGGGGATCCATAACCATTTTTCTCCATGGCAGGAATGCAGCTGATGCATCCACCATGTGAGGTACTCACAGCTCATCAAGGAAAGGAAGCGATAGTGAAGAGTCAAATCCCACCAGCAATGCTAATTTAATCACCTTTAATGTCCTCGCCCTATTTTCCTAAGACCTGAGCTGAGGAGGATTTCCAAAGGAGCTGAGCACTGGGGTGAGGAGGGGGGTGAAGTCTGACACTGATGAAAGCGAAATGAACACAACGCAGCCCTGGCTTGGCATGAGCAATGCTCAGCTCTGACCCAGCTCCTGCACCGAGCAAAGAGATGGCAGAGCTGTAATGGATCATTTCAGGAAATGGCCAGCTCAGAAAATACTGTTGTGGCCCCACGCAAATCCCACTGCCACAGCTCTCTGCTGCTCCTGGCTTGGAAAACATCCAGGAAGCACAGCAAGGGTGAGCAAGGTCTAGAAATTTCAGGTGATGAAGAGGAAGATCAAAGGGCCGCTTCATCCTGGACAAGGCTGATTGAGGGGTGACACGGGAAGGTCTGTAATGGTGTATGGTGGGTGAAAGATGGGAGGAAGCTGCTGCTTTTGGATCCTTCCAAGACAAAAAAACAGGACCGAGGGAGACCACGAGGTGGCAACACACTCCAGGAGAAGGATGTTCTCGCATCCCCACTTTCCCAATCTGCTGACACCCACACAACCTTGCAAATCCAGAGTGAAGCAGAAACCATGCAAGATCTCAAGTGTGTGACCCAGGGGGACACAGGCAGTCCCAGACGTGTGTCAGAGCTCCCTAAGCACAGACACTGTGCTCTGTTTCTCCATGCAGTGCTCACCCTGTCCCCATCCCCACCATTCCCTTGCTCCAGTCTGGGCAGGGCACCCCAGGATACCCTCACCTCTGCTCCTGGGCTCTGGCTGAGAGTTCCTCCATCACCACCCTACACAGAGCATAAAAACTAAGTCACAGATAGGGATGGAGCCTCTGGTGCAAACCGGGGTGGGTACAGGTGATATCTTCACCTCTGGTGGTCCATTCAGAGTCACCTGACCACTGGGAACAGACCTCATCCCCTCTCTCTGCTCTGTCAGCTCCCCTCACTGCCACCACTCCCCAGCCTTAACTGTCCCAGAGCACTTCCAGGGACAGGACTCTGCTGCAGCACCACAAGACACCCCACAGATTTGGGGGCTTCTCTCCAAGCCTCCATGCACAGGGCTCCCAGGTCACAAAGCACTGCTGATTCCCTCCCACCCACATGGCCCTCACCAGGAGCAGAGCTGCTTCCCATCTGCCCCAGGAAGGACACTGACTCTGGGGAAGGGATGGAGGGGGTCTGGTGCTGGGGCCTCACCTGTGAGACACCTGAGAGCCCCTTAGGCTGGACATGGTCTCCTCCAGGTTCTGACGCAGGTCCAGTACGTTCTGCACTGTCCTCTTCCTCTGGGACTCGGGGTCTGTGGAGAGACAAGGTGATGGCTTTAAATGGATGGATGGATGGATGGATGGATGGATGGATGGATGGATGGATGGATGGATGGATGGATGGATGGATGGATGGACGGATGGTGCACCCTCCTGCCCGTGGCCATGACCAACAGCCCTGGCTCTGCCCATCAGGAAGGGACAGGGCAAAGCTGGCACCAGGCTGGAGCTGCACCACCCTGAAATGCCACTCCCAAGCACGCAGCTGGGATAGTGATGTCTAGTCCAGAAAGGATGAGCTGGCAGAGACTAAGTGGGGCCACAGGACCCACACAGGTGACAAGAGCAGCAGTCCTGGAAGAATGTCCCCAAACCTGCCCCTGCATCCTCCAGGCCCCAGGAGTGCTCCAGCCTGGGAACATGGGTGCTGGAGCAGCACCACTTGGTGTGCAGCCACTGGGACCGAGGGGATATCGGGGAGTGGAGAACACTGAGCCCCACTCATGAAGAAGTGGCTGCCCCCACAGGCATAGCCCAGAGCTGAGCACCCCCAAGCTCTGTCTGCCCTGGGACTTCTCCAGGTGTACACACCCATGGCATGGGTGCGTACACACACACAGAGCCATGCACCCCCCAAAATGCACATGTGCTCATGCATCTACCCACATCACAACCACTTGTGCACATGTGCAGATATATGCAGGCATGTCCACAAACATGTACATACACCTGCACACACAAACGTGTGCACACTCCCCAGAGACACCTGCATGGATGTGTAAGAACACAGACACCTGCACAAAGGAGGGGGGTCACTCCTGGCATAGCCCCAGCAGTGCTGTGGCCTTGGGGTCATGGCTCCAGCCCCGAGTCCCTGTCCGTTCACGTGCACCCCGGGCACTAACAGCCGTGCCACTGCAGCTTTGATCCTGATTTCAGGCCTTTCAGCTGCAGCCTGCCACAGATCTGCAGTGACAGCAGGCGTGAGGGACATGGGATGTGGCTCCTCCTAATGTAACGTGGCAACCAGCACTTCAGGATTGTCATCGGCACCGGCATCGTGCGACCTGCAGGGACGTGGGGACGGGGGACACTGACAGCACACACCCCAGCTGCAGGGACATGAGGATGGGGGGCACCGCCAGCACCCACCCCAGCAGCTCCCCACAAAGGCACAGCCACATGCCAGTGCTCAAACAGGGCTCCTTGTGTGTTCCTTGCCACTACCACATTCCGGGCACGCCGCAGGCAGCACCCATGGGTGCTGCCCTGTCTCAGACTCCCCTTGCCCACCTGCCTGGACAGGAGCACCTCTGACCAGTGAAGCAGCCCTGATTTACTTATGAGCCTGGAAAGGGGTGACAAGCAGGAACAGCCTCGATGAGATGGGTTCAATCAAGCAGATTAAAGTCAGTTGTAGATGAGGTAAAAGGGCTGGTGAGCCCACAGGGCATCCAATGTGGCCAGCCACATCAGAGCATAAGGACACCTATCCCTGCATGTGTCCAGTCACCCCAGTCCAGCTCCCAGAACCTGCATCAGCAGGACAGAAGTCATTATTAACTCATTATTAAATCTCCATTGTGGAGATTGGAGCAGTTAAATCAAAGACACAGAAGGCTCCAAGTGCATGTTCCAATGGCACTGACCCACATCCCCAGCTTCATCCATTGCACCAGTGGAGGAGCTAATCAAAGGCACAGAAGCTCCAAGTGGTCCCTAGAGCCACAGGATGGGGATGCACAGGCAGTACAGGAGAGGGATGGAGCTGAAGTGGCTGCACACATGAAACCAGGGTGCAGAAGAGGCTCGAGAGGCTCTCAGTGCTGAAGGGTGGCACCCACCTTGCTCTGCAGCCAGGGACAAGGGGACACCATGCCTGTCTGGTGGGGCAGGCAGAAAGATTGTGTTGGCACCTCAAAGCTGCAAGGTCCTGCCCTCAAGCTGCCAGCAAAGATGGATTTTCAGGCTTAAGATGGCAGAGCAGGAACCTGTGGCCAGGTCTCTGGCTGTCACACTGCAGTGTGTAGGGCAATGGGAAATGTGGGCTCCCTGAACCTCAGGGAACAGCAACACAACATCCACCAGTGTCCCCAGCTGAGTCTCTGTACAGGAAAGGACTTAGCACCCTCAGCTCCTTCATCCTGGCCCCACTCAGTGGGTGCTATCACCCAGACCCAGCTCCCACAGCCAGAGAAGGTGGCACGCACACCCCAGCAGCGCCACGTCCCTGTGTGCTGGGGCAGGACAGAGTGGGATGGGATGAAGAGTCACTGTTGTCCTCTGGCGCCGGCAGTGGCTCCCACCCCTGCCAGCTCGGCAGCATGCTCTCCTGGGCATGGCTCCCTCCCAAAACCCCGTCTGCCTCCCCCAGGGCCACCCGCAGCCATTCCTCTGGGCACAGAGCCAGCGCTGGGCCTGGCGCTGCCTCCTCCCCGGGCACCACTGCCAGCAGGGCTGCTGCAGCCATCCCAGTGCGAGGAGCAGTGGGGCAAGCCTGCGCTGAGTCCCCAGCTGCCCTGACTGAGGGGCCGGCACAGGGGCACCGCTTCCCCTGCACTGCTCTGCTGCTGGGGCACCAATGGCAATAAGCAGCATCCCAAGGCTCAGGGACAGGAGTTACAGGACAATGGCACTGACCCACATCCCCAGCTTCATCCATTGCCCCATTTGTCATCCATGCCTGGATGAAATCACCCTAGTTTTTGGGTGACAGTCCAGGTCAGTCTGGACTCCAGGAAAAGCAGCAGCTCTCACCCAGGAAAGGGCCAAATTGGGACTGGAAGAGATGCTCACCCACCTCTGGCACACATCCTGCTGCTAGCACTGAAGTGCCACCATCTGCCCCCACAGTGCTGTCCAGGTGGTGACACAGGGACTCCCACAGTCTGTTCCCCAGGGGCAGCAAGGGGCCAGGGGCTGGCTCGGAGCTCACCAAGTCACCGCATGCCAGAGCTGAGTCGAAACCAGAGCCACTGGGAGAGGCTGAAGTGTGGGAACAGCAGGAGAGCACTGGATTCCTCCCCACATCGATTTAGTAAGCTTATGCAGCCAGATGTTTCCAGCTGCTGGAGCATGGAGCAGCAAAGAAGGCTCATCCCATGCCGTGGCAGGGTCAGTTGGACACCCAGCCTAGGCCAGGCTCAATTTCCCGGCAGCAGGGCTGGGATGTGTTCCGCAGCACCCCCCACTCCACCAGAGCTGCAGGCTCAGGGATGTCTCCCTGCCCCAGCCCCAGGCTGGCCTGCAGCCCCACAGCAGATCCCGCTGCTCTCGCAGGCTCCAACCATCCTGCTGTTACAGCGGGAAGGGGATGCTGGCTCTGGCCCTTTGTCCCCTGTTCTGACCACACACAGGGCAGCCCTGAGATGCAGCCACTGTCCTCAGGCCCTGCACTGGGAGGTCATCAGACCCCATTGCCCAAATCACCTGCCCCTGTGCCAGCTGGGTCTCACTTCCTATATCCTCTGCTGTGCTTGAGCAGCTCTCACTCAACTGAGAGCTCTCACTCAACACTCCTTTTTCAACTGAGCCCTTTCAGTACTCTCTTCAACATCAGTAAATATGATACAGCTCCACTTGGCACACAAAGAAACTGAGGCAGGAAGCCTCAGCCCACCCCCAACCACCCCCTCACCTGCAGCACTCCCTGGCATCGCTTCCAGCATTGACCACCATATTACACACACAGCAACCTGGCACCGAGGGTGCCTGGCCCCGACCCACGCAGTGCCCATCACCCCCGTCTCCTGCCTGGCCAAGCTAGGGCAGCAGCAGGTACCATCACCACAAGGAGCATCTGCAAGGTGGGATGCAGGGCCAGAGGCAGCCAAGGAGGAAGAAGAGGAGGAAGAGGAAGGAGAGAGCTGTGCTGGAATGGCTGGCTCAGGGCACAGCACTGTTTGCTGTGAGTCTGACTGTGACGGGCAGCACAGAACCATGGCTGGACAAGGCTGGGGAGCTCCAGGTTGTGCTCATATCCAGCTCTCCCTGCCACCTCCCAGAGCAAGCAGTGGCAGTTCCTTTGTCCATGCATCAGGGTGCAGCCCTGGCCCCACAGCTGGGTGCTGCCGACGTGGCCAAGTACGTCAAGGAATGAGGAAATAATCAACTCCAAATGGCTCTGACAGCTCATTTCAAAGAAGCATGTGGCCACCAGCTCCTGCTGGGGTGAGGCAGGGCTGCATCTGTGGGACACGTGTGCCCCATGTGCCTTAGCACAGAAACTCGTGTGTGTGTGTGTGTGTCTGTGTGTGTCTGTGTGTGTCTGTGTGTGTGTGCCTGTGTGCCTGTGTGTCTGTGTGTGTCTGTGTGTGTCTGTGTCTGTGTGTGTCTGTGTGTCTGTGTGTCTGTGTCTGTGTGTGTGTCTGTGTGCGTGTGTCTGTGTGTGTCTGTGTGTGTGTGTGTCTGTGTGTGTGTGTGTTTGCATCATTCATGTGGGAGCCACACGGCGGCAAAAGCCTGCAGAAAGATGCATGTGTGCATGTGTATCACCTATGGCTGTGACCTTGCACATGTGCCCACGTGTCCATATGCAGGCAGTGGGACAGCAGGACATGATACCAACGCTGGCACAGGGGTGCCAGGCTTGCATGGGTGCACCATCTGCACTCAGCATGAGCATGACACTCATACTTGTGTTTTCTTGCCTCTCTTGACCCATTCAGAGGGTCACCATCCCCATGGTCTCGTTTCAGAGAGTCCAGCTGGGAAAGGACTCCTGTTGGCCCAGTATAGATTTCAACAGCAAGCAGGAATTCACTGGGAAAGGCTGCGTGGCGTTCCTGAGTCATTCCGGTGGGCCCCTATCACACAGTAGCTGTAACGAATTTCCCCAGGCTGGAAAACATTTCTAACTGCTTGCTCAATTCCTTCCAGTGCATTGAAAAATCCACTAATAAACTCTGCAATAAAACCCATTCTCATGGGGCTGTGAGCGTCCTCTGGCCCTGCTGCACTCCCTGGCTCCACAAACCCTTGAGCAGATTCACACTGCTCCCCCCCTCTGCCCCAGCCCCTGCTCCCAGTCCTGTTTATGAATGAATCAGCACAGGCAGGATTTTGTTGGTATTTTTCTTGAAAACCTTCCACTCTGGCGCTTGGAGACCACCCAAAGTGAAAACCAACAGCCCGAGCCCAGTGTGAACCTCACTGAGCCCCGTGGGTTTCTAGCTCACACCCTGCAGCCTGTAACTCTATCACCAGCATCTGGGTGCACCAACAGCAGAGTCTTCTTGAATGGAGTAAATGGCTTTAACTTGCATTATTACATCCAGCTCTGATTCCTACTCCTGGATGGCTGGGCAGGGGGATGGTTGCCACCTGCAATCCTTCTCTTGGGGACTTAACTGTCTTTTCCCCCCAACGGCTCTCAAAAAGCCAGAATGAGCAGTGGAGATGGCTAACAGGGCTCTGTGGGGTGACTGCCAAGTCTGCAGCGTCAGCCTTGTTTTCCAGCTCAGCTCCATCCCGGCAATTCCTGCATGCTCCCACCAAGGATGTACCAGTAGCCCCAAATGACCCCTCTCTCTCTGGGAGATGTCCCAGGGCACCCGAGCTGGGCAGAGCACATCTTCCACACTTGCTCAGTGCCCTGGGAAAGCACTGCACTCTTTCCTGCAAACCTGTTGCCCCACCCAGAAGGCAGCAGGTACATTAGCACTCCTGGTTTTATTACTTTCATTGGTGTGAGCAGAGAGCTGGCTGCCAGCCCTGCATCCTCTGCAGCAGTGTCAGGAGAGGGTCCTGCTCCCCAACGGGCAGGGACAGGGCCACCCAGCACCCTGGTAATGCAATACAGGGGTATCTGGACAGCTGACTGGTGCTCTGCTGACCCCAGGCAGATGGATGGGGAAAGCCTGGCCACCATTCCCTGAATGACAGCAGCAGCCCCTCAGCTGGTGGAGCCAGAGGTGCTATTCCCCATGGACATGGAAGCACAGCCTCCTGCCATCAGTGATGGGGATGTGCAGGGGAAGCTGCAGATACCTGAGGTCCCTACCCAAGATTCCACCAAGGCAGGCTGGCCTCTGCACGTGGTGCTGCCCTGCAGGTAGTCCTGCAAGGCTGTGGGAGGAGCTTGGACACAGCCCAGCACGTTCTGCACTTGCCCTTGGCTGAGGGAAGAGAGGCCAGCAGCAAGTCTTGGGGGAGACAATAGGGTTACAGCAGGCAGCTCTGTGGGGATAGCAGGTGTCCTGCAGAGCCCAAGTCCCACAAAGAGCACCAGCCCCTGTGGAGCCAGAGCCAGAGAGGTGACAGGACTCGGGTTTGGCACAGCCACCCCACATCTCACATGTTGGTGGACCCTTCTTCAAAATGACACGTCTCTGCAGGAGGCTCCAAAGGTGGCTGCGGAGGGGGAGGAAGCCAATTCCCTGCCTGCACCCACTGACTCTATCATTGCACTGCACCACTGCAGTCGTCATCACTGCCATCATCACCACCACCATCCCCATCACCATCCCCATCACCACCACTATCCCCATCACCATCCCCATCACTGCCAACATCCCCATTACCACCATCATCTCCATCACTGCCAACATCCCCATTACCACCATCATCTCCATCACTGCCAACATCCCCATCACCACCACCATCCCCATCTCTGCCAACATCCCCATCACCACCACCATCCCCATCACTGCCAACATCCCCACCGCTGCAGTCATCATCACTGCCATCATCACCACCACCATCCCCATCACCATCCCCATCACCACCACTATCCCCATCACCATCCCCATCACTGCCAACATCCCCATTACCACCATCATCTCCATCACTGCCAACATCCCCATCACCACCACCATCCCCATCTCTGCCAACATCCCCATCACCACCACCATCCCCATCACTGCCAACATCCCCACCGCTGCAGTCATCATCACTGCCATCATCACCACCACCATCCCCATCACCATCCCCATCACCACCACTATCCCCATCACCATCCCCATCACTGCCAACATCCCCATTACCACCATCATCTCCATCACTGCCAACATCCCCATCACCACCACCATCCCCATCTCTGCCAACATCCCCATCACCACCACCATCCCCATCACTGCCAACATCCCCACCGCTGCAGTCATCATCACTGCCATCATCACCACCACCATCCCCATCACCATCCCCATCACCACCACTATCCCCATCACCATCCCCATCACTGCCAACATCCCCATTACCACCATCATCTCCATCACTGCCAACATCCCCATCACCACCACCATCCCCATCACTGCCAACATCCCCACCGCTGCAGTCATCATCACTGCCATCATCACCACCACCATCCCCATCACCATCCCCATCACCACCACTATCCCCATCACCATCCCCATCACTGCCAACATCCCCATTACCACCATCATCTCCATCACTGCCAACATCCCCATCACCACCACCATCCCCATCTCTGCCAACATCCCCATCACCACCACCATCCCCATCACTGCCAACATCCCCACCGCTGCAGTCATCATCACTGCCATCATCACCACCACCATCCCCATCACCATCCCCATCACCACCACTATCCCCATCACCATCCCCATCACTGCCAACATCCCCATTACCACCATCATCTCCATCACTGCCAACATCCCCATCACCACCACCATCCCCATCTCTGCCAACATCCCCATCACCACCACCATCCCCATCACTGCCAACATCCCCACCGCTGCAGTCATCATCACTGCCATCATCACCACCACCATCCCCATCACCATCCCCATCACCACCACTATCCCCATCACCATCCCCATCACTGCCAACATCCCCATTACCACCATCATCTCCATCACTGCCAACATCCCCATCACCACCACCATCCCCATCTCTGCCAACATCCCCATCACCACCACCATCCCCATCACTGCCAACATCCCCACCGCTGCAGTCATCATCACTGCCATCATCACCACCACCATTCCCATCAGCACACCATCCCCATCACTACCACCATCCCCATCACTGCCACCAGTGCAGGCTGGGGCAGCTGCACACTGTGGGAGGGGGCCATCATCTCCCCACTGGCAGGTGAAAGCAGACAAAAAGCAGCCATGCAGCAATGACAGGCTGGGACTTGAGCCGAATCAGCACTTTAGGGGCGATCGTGGCTGCTAAGCCTTGGGAATCACTGCTCATAACAAGGGCAGGGCTGAGAGACCTGGAGCCTGGACCCTGTCTGCCTCCAGTGAGCCAAGCTTTTAAAAGGGATTCAGACTTTCTCAGGCTAGAGCAGCCATAAATCTACTTAATTGGGTCTCTCCCATACACAAGTTTCCAAGTGAACCCGCTGGAGAGATCCAGACTGGGCCTCCAGCCCATTTGTGGGTTATTCTTTCAATGGATGCTGTGCTTGGCCCCAAACCACCCCACCTGCACATCCAAACCACAGTTCGTTTTCCAGATCCAGAGCCTCTAGCTGCTCCATGTCCAGGCATTCCACCTCTGTGCTGCCCTTTGCTCCTCTGTGCTGATGAGCCGGGAGAGCCCAAAATCCCCTGTGTTGGGACAGACCCTGCTCCTGTGTAAGGCACTGCACATCCCAGAGCCACACTTGCCTCCAAAGCTGCTCCTGAAAGCACCAGAGGAGCTGGGAGCATCCCAACACCCCTGTTGCCAGGATCATGGGCCTCCAAAATAATCCATGCAAACACCTGCGCAGCTTGGGAAGGAGGGGGATGGTAGGTTAACAGGCCAAATCCATGCTCCAAGGGGTGCCCCAAGCCTCTGGCCACTGGCACACACAGCGGCAGTCACTAACAGTGACACTAACTCCCTGCTGACAGCCCCAAGGCTTTGGGAACACAGACACGCGTCACCAGTGGTCACTGCACCTGGGGTTTGTGCTAAGCTGACAGAGGAGGGTCAGACTGGTCACGCAACACTCCATGCCTCAGTTTGCCCTGGAGCCTACCATTCTCCTCACAGTTCTCCATTACCAAGGTGTGCTAGTGCCATGCTGGTCCCCAACATGCACAGCTGCATCCAGCCTGGTTTCAGCACCCCAAACACCCCAGACACAACACCTTTCCCACAGCCACCAGCAGATGGCCAGGGCAATGCTGCAGACCCTATGCCAAAAAAGCCAAAAAGTGGGGAAGAAATGGAAGAAAGCCCTAATTCCCCAGGGTGAGGCAGAACAGCGCAGCCAGGCCCCGGCACAGAGGCCCCGGAGCAGCCGGCAGCAGGGGGTTCACACTCCCCACACATCACCAGACGCAGGTTGGACATTGTGGAAATTCAAAATTCCAGATGGCTCTTTTTGGGTGGGTTTTTTTTTTTTTGCCTTGCCTCATTTCCAAGGCAACAAGACTCCCTGTCATCTGCCAGTTGCCATAGAGATTTCACCTGATTCTGCTTCAGCGGAAGAGAAAGCCGGGCTCCTTGCTGCTGCCGAAGAACCACGAGCGCGACCGCCTTCAAACTTACTGGGAAGAGCGGAGATAAATGGGGCTTTATATGAGGAAGGCAATGCGCTGATTCAGAGGATCAAAGGAAGGAACTGTGGGTTTTTGTAGCACAAATCAGCCCTTCACTTAACTGCTTTGGTGCCCTCCAGATGTGCCCTGCATCTGGGACATTGCCAGCTCTCGCTCCAAGCTTTGCCTGGTGGAGGAGGGGGGATCCTGCACCCACTGCTCACAGCGTATCAAGGACCAATCTGGGTTCCCTGCAGGGAAGGGAGGGCACATGGTCTGTGCAGGTCACAGCCACGTCCTAACCCCATAATGACCCTCCCTCACCATGTACAGCCCTTCTCTAAAGGCCCTATGACCCAAAGAGCCAAGGGGAGGATGGAGCAAATGCAGGAGCAGCTAGGGAGGAGGAGATGCCCATGGGCTGTGCTCAGCATGGCTTGGCTGTCACCCAAGCACCACAGGCCCCCAGGGCAGCCAAATGCAGGCAGACACAGGGTATGTTCCTCATCAGCACCAATAACATCCCAACAGCCCCATCACGGCTGGGGATCCATGGAGATAGTGTGGATGCATCCACACCCCAAGCCCAGGTGCAGCATGTGATTCAGTCACTCCTCCCAGACCCACCCTCACCCCAAGCTCCTGTGACAGTAGCCCATGGACTCTCAGTCAGATGCCCCAAATCAGTAGACCTGATGTCCCCCTGCCCGGGGCTCCCTGTTATTGATGATAACAAATTCTTTGGGCACGGGAGAAGTTCCAGGCACTGGCAGGGTGCTCACAGGTGGCAGTCACCCCTGCGTACAAGAGGCCAAGGTCCCCATACTCATCTCTCCTCGCTGCTCCTTGCTGGGTGCCCAGGCCTGGCTGAAAGGGCATTTATCAGTCCCCAGAGCCTCTCCCCTCCCCAGCCTGCATCCCTGCACCAGGGCTGGCGGAGAAGGGCCCAGCTAGGCAGCTCTTGGCTCAAGTTGGCTCTGTTTTGCAGGAGAACAGTCATTAACAGAGCCAAATTTCCCATTCCCAGCCAGAATACGGCCATGCTTGGGGAAGCTTTATATTCACAGAGACAAACAACTCACATTTGCTTTTTAACTGTTGGAATTGCACCCACTGGGACGGAGCGAACAGGGAGCCTTTTGTCCCCCTTGCCTTGTGACTGAGAGCTTTGTGCAGAGCAATGCGTTGCAAACATAATTCTCCCCGGACTCAGCTGGGCTCTGGTAGACACTTGGTCTGTCTGTCCATCACCAGATCAGCCAAAGAGTTCTCATGTGTCTCCAGCAGAAATGCAAAATGTCCTCCCCAGCTTCCCTGGCAGCCTGTGGAGCTGCTCCACACTGAAAGATCAGAGCCACCCAAATGGACCCAAAACACAGCTGGCAATGGGGGCTCTTAATCTCCCAAGTACTCAGGGTGGGCAACCAGAGTGGCACGTGGCTACGGGCGGCAGAGCTGCTCTCTGGGGTTACGGCTTGCCTGGATGCAAGAAGAGCAGCTCCGAGCATGGAAAATCCCAGCATGGCACAGGCACAAAGAGCAGCACATCGTGAGCCTCCAGAGAAGGTGCCCCAGTCACTCTCCCAGACAGGGTGTCTCTGGAAATCTCCAGCCCACTGCTGAGCTCCTGAATATCAGAGCTGGCACTCACTAAGCAGTGAGCACCAGCAGTCCTCAGAGCTGTCACTCTGGAGAGGGACGAGGGACAGCTCTCCCAGAGTGAGACATGTCCTTGTGGCACCAGAGTGAGTGTCCCAGAGTAGGACATGTCCTTGAGGCACCAGCTGAACCCCCACCTCAGCCCAGTAGCACCACCCAGGGATGAGCATCCTTCACTCCAGAAGAGCAAGATCCCGGAACAGCTGCTCCCCTCCAAGCAGCTTCAGGAAGGGGCTCAGTATTGCAAGCACACCCTGGGCTCTCTGCAAAGCCCGGGGGATGTGCACCACGAGGGTCCAGCTGACAGCAGGGCCAGACCCCAGGGTAGGTCATCAGCCCTTGCATGAGAGGGTTCCTCAATAGCCCGCCGAGAGAAGAGACCGGGCAGGAGGCAGAGCACCTGGGGGGCAAGCCCAGCTTAACGAGTTCCAGGCTCGTTAGTGAATCTATTGTTACCACGTCCCGCGAGAGGAGGAAGATAACACAGGCTATTTTTGCTTCCATCTGGGGAATCGTTTTCTTCCAACATGTACTGCCACGATGCTAATTTTTAAGGCTGATGATTAATTGATGTCAGGCTCATTATGGGGCCAACGGATGCCTCTTCCCTCGGAGCGCCAAGGACAGAGGGAGACGTGTTTTGACAGATGTCGTTGGAGCTGCGTGTGAGTGACGTCCTGACAACAGAGGAGAATAGGAGCCATTACCATGGAAAGCCCTGGAAATGGGAAGGGAAGTGCCTGCAGGAGACCCCAGCGCCCCTCCTCGAACAGCCCGTAATCAGCCCTTCACGCTCTGCCCCGTGGTTACCAGGGCTTTGCTCACGGTCTTTGTGCACACCCAGGGAGAATTGAATCTCCTGCCTGCGGCGAGGAGGGCTTGCCCTTTCTTCTCCCCCTCCCCAGCCTTGCAGGAGGGCCAGGTGCCAAATTCACTCTGGCACCAGAAGCAGCAGCCTGCGGGGAGCCGGAAACAAGTCTGCTACACATATGATCACCAGGATCCCGCAAGGCTCGGGCTCTCCCTGCACCTGCGGTCCCCTGGCAGCGGGGTGGGTGAGCACTGCTGGGGTGCCTAGGGCTGCTGCTCGTACCAGGCACTGGGCAGGGTTCACCCTGAAAATCGTGGCAGCATCTGCAATAGCAGCTGAGGCAGGGCTGAAGACCAATACACATCTCACAGATTTTGGGGCCCCTTCAGTCTGCAGCATCAGCTGCCCAGGTGATGTCCACCCCAAAGCAACCCCCCCCCACCCTCCCAAAGATGGAGCTGTGCATGGTGAGTGGCAGAAGGTTTGCTTGAAGAAGGTGCCATGGCTCTGACAGCAACACAATGACCTCCTGCATTCCCCAGGTCTCCCATGCCCCCGGCCCAGAAGCGGGATGAGGCATCCTGCTAACTCAGTGGAGAGCATGGGGTGATCCCGATCAGTGCACATCATCTCCCCTGCCTGCTGTGCCAGCTCCCCAGGGCCACCCTCACTGCAGTCAGGGGGTACAGACAATCATGCCTTGCCACAGCCCTCAGCTTGCTCCCCTCCCCCCCATTACCTCTGCTGGCCTTGTTACCTGTTCCTCCAAACTTCCCTGGGAAAGGTACCTAACCCACTGGAGCAAGGAGCAGCACCAGCCCCATGTTTCTCCCCATCCTGGGGCTCCACACCGAGCACACAGGACTCCATCCTGCTGCCCCACAGCAGTGCCTCACACCCCTGTGCCAGGGACATGCTGGGTGTGTGCGGGACAGCTCAGCAGCACCAGTCTCCCACATCCATACTCAGCCAAATTCGACACCAGCTCCAAAGGCCACACTGCCAATCTGCCAGCAGTGTTATTACAAACTTGTGTTAATTGCTGCACAGTGCCTTGAGCATCCTTCAGAGGGGGAGGGATGCAGATAAACGGGCTATTCTTAGCACTGTCGTCTCCCCACTCCTGGTTCCGGCCCACACCATCCTCCAACTGCTTCCAGACCTGCTCCCTCTCTCAAAGTGCACTTGGAGAGTCCCCACCACCAGGGAAAGGTTTTCTTGAGCAGCAGTTGTGTTTTTCCCGCTAAAGGTGATTTGCAGAGAAGGAAGGTTCTGTCTCCTTCAGGAAATCTATTTGTGCAACAGGAGGGAAGGGCATGCTTGGGACCAAAAAGCTCTGTGGGAGCCACCACTCAGTCCCTACCCATGTGCCCCAGGGGCTAGGGGCAGGCATGGGGGAAGTGTGCTTTACCTCCACCACCTGTGTTACAGTGAGTGAAGGGATGCTGACACACTCTACTATTCTATGCAAAGAGATGTTGTTCCATCTACAACTCCAAATTTTACTGGGAGCCTGGCAGTACCTGGGATGGAGAGGGTGGAAAATGCTCCAAAAAAGGCACCAGTGCCAATCAGAGGGATTTTAGTGGAGCTTCTGGACTCTCCACCATGTGCCAGCTCCTGTGGCTGCCCTCACTATGCACCTGCCAACACCAAGGGCTGAGTGACATGTGGCGACAGCGGCCATGAGCCCCTGGGCACAATAGGAGAGCAGACACTCACCTCTGGACCCCACACACCGACAAGCCCCATGCCCTGCAGGCTGCAGGATCCCTTTAAGCACTCCGAGATCATACAGAGTTACAGCCCCAGCTTGGACAGTTGGGATCCCCAGCCAAGCTCAAGACCATGCCATTCCCTGAGCTGCCAAAGCACCAGTGCACACCGTCCCGCAGGCAGAGCCTCCTGGGAATGCCACACTTCGAGGATGGTGCAGAGGGGTCCCTGGCAGCACTGCAGCCAGAATTTATCTCCTCTAAGAATATCTCAGCTCCATGCAATGGCTGCCTGCACAGCACAAGCCCTCTTCGCCGTGGGAAGCAGCTCTGCAATGTGCTTTGAGCTCTTCTCCCCAGATTTGCTCCAGGGGCCTGTCCAAGCACTGACGATTCACAGCCCAGAGCCACAACTGCTGCAAGAGAAGCCAAGCCAACACTACAGCTTAGGGGGAAAGCATCAGCCAAAAGTCACTCAAACAAGGAAGCAATTTGTCTTATTCTGGCTACACTCCCTTGAAAAAGGAGTGTGGAGCAGGGAAATCAGGATCACGTGCAGCGCGCTGACCGAGCACCCACCGCAGCAGCAATGGGGAGCGTTCACACCATGAGCCTGACAGATAGAACAGAATAGGGGAAAAAGGATGGAAAAAGAAATGCCATGTGACCCCTCGCTCAATCCAAGGCAGACACCCCATCCAACAGTTCAGAATACGAAATACGCACAATGAGCTCCAGTGAGTAATTAATCCCTTCAGGAACACTGTAAGTGATTGCAGACAGCTTACCAAGAAAAAAGAATTGGAAAGTCATTGAAAAAATTACCACAAAGTATTTCTTTTCCTTTTCCAGCCTGAAATACAATGAGATCTGCAAGGAGCCCTCTCTGCTCTGCACAGTGTGATGGCAGTGGATTTCCAACAACCAGCTGTTTTTCCAACAACACTCAATCTACCTGCAAGGTGACAGTTGCGAGAAACCAGCCTGGCCTGACAGAGGCAGCAAGAGTGGCCGGTCCCAATGCTGGGCTCCGGCCTTGGCGTCAGTGGGACACAGTGGAAGAACGTTTCTGGAGGGACAAGGCATGGCACAAAAAAGTGTCCATGATATCTCACAACTTCACTGGCAATTCAAACTCTCCACATGACTTTCGCAGGTCAGAGCTTGGCTTATGGAGCAGGACAAGCCCTCCTGGTGATGGGATTTCGGCTCCCTGGTGATGCTTAGCTCGGTGAGCCAACCCCCCCTCCTACCTCCACCTCTCCTCTCCATCCTTGTGCTCCCTTTTGCCTCCTTCCACTTTCTCCAGCACTTACCAGCCATTTCTTCAGCTGGAAGGCTCCAATTTGGACCAAATTCTGACCCATTGCACCCAAAGTCCCACCTCTGCTCACTGCCCTGCACCAACAAGCAAAGAGCCACATCTGTCCACATTCTGCCCCTGTGTAAAGTGACATGTGCGGGTGATCAACCCTGCAATCCCCTGTGAACAGGCAGACAAACACCCAGAAGCATCTGCAGGGGGGTCTATCTCACCCACTCTTCCAACCTCAGTCCCCCACCTCCAGAGAGCACTGACCCCCAGCACAGCCAGGGGGAATTACAGAGCACATCAGCTGCCTTTTACTTCCATAATTCAATGGTATTTTTCAACCAACTACTACTACTTCTACTTGTAAAAGTGGAGTTCATTAAAAAGAGTATTAGGAAAGGTATTTTCGCCTGTCAATAAAGTGACTTAAAATTAGTTGGAACTTTTAAATTAAAAACACAACCTAAACTTTCACTTTCACTTGCAATCACTCTGATTTGGAAAACAGAGTTTTTTCCTCATGTCCTCTCCTGGGTTTTCTCCCCTCTCTCCTGTTCTCACCTCACCATATTTTTGTTTAAAAATTCATCAGGCCAGGGAAAAATGCCTGGGCAAGAAAAGAGGGGTGGGAAAAAAAAAAAGCAGAAGAAACTGTAGCTTTTGCAAACCCATCTCAGCACAGGGGAAAAGAAGAGCTTCCAGACTCACTTCCCTGCTCTTGGAAAGCAAGAGGCCTCCCGCACACTCCAGCAGCAGATGCGGCCTCGCTGACCCTCCTCAGAGTTCTGTGATCCTCCACGGCCTAACAGCTCCTCTAGCACGGCAACCAGGGCAAAAGGGATGGATGAGGCAGAAAAACAACCCTGTGTGTCCGTGTGGGATGGAGCCTGCTCCAGCACTGACCATAAACCCTGACTGCTGCTCCCAGCTCATGACAGGGCTCTTACTCCAGAAAGACAAGTGCCAGCTCATGTCTGGTGATGGCACGGCTCCGAGCTGGACACTGGCTGATGTGAGGCACATCCCACAGACAACGCTGACTTGGGGAAGGACTAAGATGATGTTTACACAGCAGCAAGGTCGCTCCCATTCCAATTGGCACAGGGACACAGAATCACCACAGAACAGTTTGAGCTGGAAGGGATCTTAAAGACCATCTTGACGTAACACCTTCTACCAGACCAGGTTGCTCCAAGCCCCATCCACCCTGGCCCTGAACACTTCCAGGGATGGCACAGACACAGCTTCTCTGAGCAACCTGTGCCAGGGCCTGACCACACTTACAGTAATGACTTTCTTCCTAATATCCCTTCCTGCATCCCTGAGCATCCCTGCGGTCTCAGGGGTCACTCTCACCCCAGGCAGATCCTGCTCTGCTGTTCCAGAGCTTCCCTCTTACAACATGATTTTTGAGGACAGCTGCTGCACTCCCCACACAGGGCGTGTGTAGCATCGGCTTACGAGTGAGCACACTCTGCCAGCAGATGAAAAGCTATATGGAAATGGAAGATCATTACCATGATCTCTGTGGAAACATCCCATTAGAGCAAGTTTTTTTGTCCTCCTCCTTCTCTCTCCCCATGTGCACAAATTCTGGCACCCCATGCATCACTTGGCATTGCCTCAGCACTGTGGGTCCAAAATGCAGGCGTCTGATTTCTAAAGCCATTGTCTGGGATGTGCTATTGAGCTGCAAAACATGGAAGGTTTGGATGGAAAACAGGCATCTCCTGAAATACAAAAAGAAGCTGGCAACCCAGATTTTATTTGACTTTGAAGTTATAGAGAATGTCAACCAAACACAATTTGCTTTATTCTCACAAAGGGAATGAGAATCTCAGCCACAAAATAAACCCACACCTCTGGCCCCGGAAGGCAGCAATGGACAAACGGGGAGCTGAGCGAAGAGAGAGCAGCTTCGCCCTACTGGTCACTGCTACAGCACAGAGCAGCTGGGCTTGGAAACGCATTACCATGCTCCACCTGGGAATGTGAGGCAGGAAAAGCTGCTTTGTAAATTTACTTTTGATTTGGAGCTCAGGGTTTGTGTGCCGTTACATTTAGCCAGTACTCATTTCTCAATTCCAGGCAGGGAGGTTTGCAGGAACCCCCAGAGTTTCACCCATTTTAGCACTGTGACTGTTTACCAATTATCTGCTGTTCACTTTTGAAAGTGAACAGGGTGGGAAGTGCCCAGTGGTGCAAACAGCAGCTGAGCTGATATCAAATCCTGCCTCCAGGTTACTGTACTTTCCCCACCATAGTATCTGACGAGTGACCTCTCACTGGAGATTCTGCTTTCAGAGGAGCAGCTTTAAAAGCCCAACCTCCAGGCCCTACTCTGCACAGTCCTGAAAGCATCTCACAGGCTCCAGGCTGAGATTCCCTCACTCATCCCCAATGCCGCTTTATGAGTGGGGCCATTCCCCTCCCCTCACAGGAATCAGCCACATGTTCTCCATCTGGGAGCAGATGCCCATGAGCCAATAAGCTCAACTTGGAAAACTTCACTGAAAATATTACCAAATTTCTGAGTGCTCTACAGACTGCGGCCAGATGATGGATATTAGTGCTTCAGCAGTCCTGGGACGCTGTCTGGCGCAGCACAGCAAAAGCACAGCTAAAAGGGCTCAGGGAAATGGAAATGAGAGGGCTGAAGGTGCTGCTGCTGGAGTGTCTGCCCTCCTCCAGATGACCCAGCCTGTAAGGAGGGAGGATCTCGGTCTCCTGGTGAAGCAGACCCAAATGGCTGTTGTACTCAGCCTGGAGTGTTGAAAGACACCAGCTCTGGCCTTACTGCAATCCCTGGCACTGCTGAGGCACAGGGCAGAGCCCTGGGGGAAACGTGAGGGACCACGTAGGGCAGGGCCCCTCACTGCCCCATCCCAGCCATGCCCATGGCACTGCTGGCACAGAGCTGAGGAGCAAGAGGCCTGGAGTAGCTTCTGAGCACTGGTCCTCCCCACAGCGTCAGGATACAGCCAGCTTTTGATGCATTCAACCACCCGACAGTGGGAGACAGGAGGTCCAGACAGTGATAAATCCAGCCTCACACCACCCCGGGTGAGACATCAAAGTGGAATTTGCCAAAGGACCTTGCACTGATGAGCTGTGAGCTCCAGGCTACATACAGCCCAAGGCAGAGAAGACTCAGTCCTGCTCAGAGTCAGGCAAATGCTGGTACTTCCCCTTGGCCAGCAATCACACATTCTCCAGGCAACGACAGATTTTAACCCTGCCGAGTCTATGTACACATTATTTGGGAGAGAAACCACCACTACCAGGAGCCAACAGGTGCCAACCGGCACTTCTGCCCCCAGGTCCTGTCTTCACTGCCCAGCCCGACATGCAACGCATGGCCTGTCCAGGGCGACTCCAATTCCCTGGAAAGGTTTTATTACATTTTTAAATGAACCCGGGGTCTGGGAGAGGCAGGAGTGCAGGGCAGCCACCTTTCACCATGCCCAGTGGATGGGGCAGCCCCAGAGAAAAGCCCCTGGGCTGTCCCCATTGACTCCCCACAGCTGTTTCCTTCCAGCAGCCCTGCCCTCCCCTGATCCATCAGGACAGAAAGCCCCATGCCAAGCACCAACAGATCCAGACTCAATTTACTGCCACCCTTTAGTCTGCAGAAACCTCAAGCCCTGCACAGCTCAGCTGCAGTGCGAGTCCAGCTCCTCAGGATTCAGCACACACTCCTCTAGGCTCACGGCAGCAGAAGTTTGTGAGACATCATCTGTCCGTCCTCCCTGCTGGGATGGGAGGAAAAAACTTCATTATTTCCCTTGCTTCTGCACTGCCTGTTGGGAGTTTGGAGCCATCTCCTCGTCACTCCCTTGGTGCAGTGAAGGTCTGGAGGCTAAATGCAAGGTGGCTGTGAAAGGCCACAGCTAGGTGACATGGGGTCCTGCGCCAGTGGTGGCCTCAGCACGCTTGGCTCCACATTGGTCCTGCCTTGGCAGAGTTGGACAATCCCAGGTTCCAGCCAGAATCTGTCAAATGCCTTTCCTCCTTCTTTTAAAATGAGGGGAACTTTGCTGTCTCCCCTCCCACGAAGCAGTGCTCCCACCTTGGAGCCTGCCAAAACAGCCCTGCCTTACCTGATCTCACGACTGCCAGGTTAGCCCATGATTCTGTACCCACCCTCGCAATGCTGCCTCAGGCCTCTGAGCCACCAGAGCTGGGAGAAACCTCGGGATGTGGGAGCAAGCATCCACGAGGCTGACAACGTGTCCCCTGCGGCACCACACTGGGGAACAGCCAGGGAGGGATGTGCTGGCCCCATCGAATGGCCCACAGCACATTTTCTGCCAGCCCCAGCTCACCTCGGGGAGCTCCAGCATCACAGCGATCAATGTGAATTAGTTGCTATCTATTCTTCCATTTGTTTGCATCAGCTTGGAAATATAATGCCAGGCCAGAGATAAAGCAAACTGGAAATACCCTGTCAGTGCCTAACACTTCCAGCCTGAGGGGTTCATTCAGCTGATGAGTTTCATCATCCAGCCTGAAGAGCAGGTTCCTGTGTTCCCCATGCACATCCCTCCCTGCCAGTGCCTGCACCTCACATGCTGGGCTATGAAAGGGATGCTCTCTGTGAGGTGGGTTTTACAGAGCCCAGACTGCTCCCCACCACACTCCCTGCAAAAGCTGATGATGTCCTCGCAAGGACTGGGCCACAAAGTTATTAACCAGCTGAATCTCCAGGCCAGAAAAAACACTGGGGTAAACCCCTTTTAGTGTCAAACTGAGCTGGCACAGGAGCAAGACAGACCCCAAGCTGACACGTGGGAAGCCTGAGACAATGAAGCTGCGCATGGGCGACGGACGTGTGATTTTGAGGAGTGTCTCCTCAGTCCACAGCAATGCTGGAAGCTCACACTATAAATAGCCAGCAACAGAGCTGTACCTGCACCACAGCTTGGAACGTGCTTCAAGCCAGCTCGTGGAATTGGGAGAGCCAGGCTGGGGCAGAACCAGTGCCAGGGATGCTTGAGGCCCATGACAAAGTGGAGGTGTAAGCTTCAGGCAGTCTGGGCTCCCAACAGAACCTGTAAGGGCTAGGTTTGGCTAATTTGGCCGCGTATGGGTGCTCTTGAACAAGCTTATCTGGTTGCAGGTTCTCACTGCCAGCTTTGTCACTCTTGATGACACAACCCTGCATAAGATGCACAGAGGTGGGACGTGCAGCTCCTCCAGACACCAAGCATGCAGGCTGGCATGAGAAATAAAGGTGGTTCTACTTTTCCCCAATGCTAAAGGTATGGCACTACCCATCTGCCATGCTGCAGTTAGGGGGAACAGTTTTATATTGAATGGACCGGGGTTAGAGTAGAGATTAGGAAGAAATTCTTCCCTGTGAGGGTGGTAAGGCCCTGGCACAGGTTGCCCAGAGAAGCTGTGGCTGCCCCATCCCTGGAAATGCTCAAGGTCACGTTTGATGGGACTTAGAGCAACCTGGGCTAGTGGAAGGTGTCCTGGCCCATGGCAGGGATTGGAACAAGATGATCTCTAATGGTTTAACCCAAACTATTCTATGGTTCTATAATTTCCCCTCCAGCACCCACAGCACAGTTCTGCCCGTTTTTCATGGTTACATGAAAACAACCAGAATCTCCAACAGCTTCAACAAGGACCTCAGCCATAAGCCATCCTTCCAGCTCACCAAGCAAGAGAAGTTACAATCCCACAGCCGAAGCCAGCCGACAGGCTGGTGAGCCAACGAGCTGGCACAGAGCCCGGCCCTCCCGCTCCCTCACCTGTGGCTGCAAGTCACACTCGCAACCTGCCGAGGGAACCGTGGCTTCGTGAGAGCAGCTCAAACCCTCAATTTCAGTTCCCCATTGAAAGGCACCTCCTGGGTCGCTCCCAGCCACCTCACCATCCCCTCCCTACCCACTGGGCAAGACCCAGCCTGAGGGGAAGGCAGAGCAGCCCTACCCTTATATCTTCAGACACTAATTTCTGGATTTGCTATAAAATCTTACTGTAATTTCAGGGGGATGCTTTAGGCCAGACCCTCACAGGTACAGAGGAGAACTGCAAAGTGCCTACCTGTGGATGAGGAGGACAGCTAAGAAGAGAGACAACAAGGCTGACACAACACCAGAGCAATGTGCAGTGATTAAGAATCACTGATACCTATGCCAGATGGAAAATCCTGTGCTCCCAACGTGCTGGCATGCTCACATGTTCACAGAGGTAGAGGCACATGTCCAGCGCAGGACACACCTGCATTTCACTGGGCAGCAGGGGAGCACATGTGTGCCCAAGGTCTGCTCAGGACCCCCCTAGGGAGTTCACATGCCATGCTCTGCCAGGGCCATAAGGCTCTAGAGCCACCTCCCGATCCATGGCTGCTCCCAGGAGCGAGGAAAATGTCCTGCCCAAGCGTGCTGAGCTTCTGCTCAGCTTCCCTATGTGGATTCCAGTAGGAGATGAATCTCAGACCACCTCCTGAAGTAATAAAAAATACATTATGCCCTCAACTGAACAAGACAAATACCAGCGCAAGGAATGAAAGAAATGCTGGCGTGAAACAAAATGTGGAAGAACTGGATTAGAGGAAGGACCAGCAAATCGGTGGGCACTGGGCACCACTCCTGAGTGTCACACCCACCCTGACACAAGCACATCTCCATTTGCACAGCTTCTAATCTCAGCTCTGCAATGCAGCATCCCCTGACTTCCCAGCTTCACGGCTGCAGCATCCCTGCCTTCCCAGCTCCCCTCCCGCTCAGCTCCCTGCTCCGAGCTGCAATGCAGCAGTGTGGGCAAGCCCTGCTCTCCCTTTTGCCCCTCCACCCCACTACGAGGCAACACTGAGCCTCCCAGAGGAGCTCTGAGCCTCACACATCCTTTACCCTCCCAAGCTCACTGCTTTCCAGCCGGAGAACCGGCAACCCCTTCCCTGGCTCCCCCGGGAGAGCTGCTTCGTGTGTCTGGAGGAGGACGTGACTTTGCAGGGTGGGGGATACAGCAGAACAGCACCATTGTCTGATCTCCTGTGTCCCCACAGCTCTGCACGAGACACAGTCAAGGTGTGAAGCCTGGAGAGGACAAGGACTCAGATACCAGAGAGGGATGGAGCCATCCCCACTCCACCCAGGGAGTGGATCCAGGCTCAGCAGCTTCAGCACTGCCACCAGTACCAGGAACACTGCACACACAGAGCCCAAGACACCACTGTCACCAGTACCAGGAACACCACACATATGGCCCTGGGACACTAGTGTCACAGGTACCAGGAAACCACACATACACAGAGCTCACTGCTCAGTCGTCACTGAAAGAGCCCAGGACACCACTGTCACCGGTACCAGGAACACCACACACACGGAGCCCAGGACACTGTGGTCACCAGTACCAGAAACACCACACATGCACATTAGCCCAGGACACTGACTGCACACGCAGGGCACCAAAGGCCACAAGCACAGTGCCACAAAAGACACTCTGGACCAGACAACTGACTGATTCAGAGGATGTGCCAGTGGGTCCACCTGACACTGCACAGCCAGGCAATCTTGATCCCAAGGCTGCAGCCCTACAGCAAACCGCCTGGTCACGCCCGCAGCTGAGCCAGAGAAGCCAGGAGGCACATGCTGGCCACGGCAAATGGGCTAGCACTGGAGGCTGGCATCACTCACAGGTTATACACCTCAGAGGGTGCAGGCTCTGATTCTGTGCTGAGCTGGAACAAATCCTCCCCCCTGCAATGGGCACAAGCATCAGCCAAGTGCTGTCCTCAGATGCTCAAGTGAGAGTGGGCAGGGGAGTCTGCAGGTAGAAGGGACCAGGGACATTGTTTTCTGGCAGCATGAGAAGCTGCACAGGAAGACAAAGAGCTGGGAACCTAAATGGACACAACAGGGCAATTGATGGTGGGGGAACTTGTGACAAGGGAATGCTGTGGGCACAGAGACACATGCCACAGCATGAGAAGCCAAATACACAAAGTTGGTAACAGGGGCACGTGGAAGATGCTCTCCAGAAGGACCCAGAACTGCCAATGATTCCCCGAGTGCCACCACATGGAAGCACACTGCTCACGAGGCACCAGGACCAGGCAGGAGCCATGGGTGGGCTGGGTCCATCCCAGCAGCACCCAGCAGTCACACCCATGGGACTGTAAAGCCTTGAGGGGGCATCGCCCAGGTCCTAGTGTGGTCACATCCCATCAGCAGATCCCAAATACCACTTCCAGAATTTCCATGATTTTCTATTCATTTACATATTTTCTTTTTAGACATGTTGGATTTGGGGGTGAGATACAGGCAGTCACTGTGAAAGCCCCATTTGAACAGGGATTTTTAGGCTCTTTGGGGAGAACTTTGTTTCAGTAGTGCATCTTCAAAGATGTTTGTTTCCAAGTGTTTGCTCTGCTACCTTTCCATGGGAAATTTTGAAAGAGAAATTTAGATTTTATTTTTCTCAGCCCTTTTTCCACACTGTCATAATCACCGGGAACAGAGCACATCCCAAAAGAGCTTCAGCAGAAGCTCTAGGGCTCTTGGATCCCATTTCCAGATCTTCTCCCCAGTCACTGCAGCTATCTCAGCTGGAGAAAGCAGACCTCTACTACTTGCTGTCAGCTCCTGAGAGCGGGCTGGAAGCAGCAATACAACTGTGCACTCCCCTTTCTCCTCACTATTACCCCAAAGGCAGGAGTCCAGCTCTGTGGGCAAAAGGAAATAAATCCCCATCCCAATGACCTCGTCACACAGATGCTGTCACACAGGGACTTTAAGAGAGGAACAGCATTAGTGGTATCAGGACAGCTGCAGCACTTCATGAGGCAATAAGCCAGTCTCAGCACTGTGAAGAGCTACTTGGTCTCTGACCTCCTCATGGTCCTCCTGCCAGGAAGCTTGGCTACTGCTGCCCAGTGCTGCCATGGGCATGTTAGTGCTTAATTAAACTGGTAGGAACAACATGGGGCAGAGGGAGGAATACCATGGGGCAGAAGTGCTTCTTTGATCCCACACTGTGTGTTTCCCAGCAAGGATGGCAATCAGAAAGGAGTAACTTGGTTCCTATCTCCACTAGGGTCAGGAATGTCCTTGCACAGGACATGTCAGATGCCAGTCTTTTCTGCACTGTGGTTTACTTTTTAAACCAGAGTGAGATGCAATATGCAGCTCCTGCCTGTCATGGAGCCCATCTGCCCGTTCCAGCCCTTGGCTCTCCTCCCCACCACTGAGGGCCTGCTGGCACCCTTTGCCCACCCAGTGTCAGCCGGAGCACAGCCGGGCTCTGCCCTGCCTGCACGTCGGCACCATGGGGGCACCAACTGCCCGTGGGTACATACTGCCCAGCAAGGACATCCCTGCTGGGCCACCCTGGAAGGGTAGCATGGCTCACTTGAAGGCTGCAGGACTGAGACAGGTTATAGCTGCAACTGAAGAGCTTGGCAGGGCTGCAGACTCATGCAGAGAGCATTTCAGGGAACACCATGTCCACTGGGATTTCACGTGTGTCCACCTGGGTTCTGGCCCACACAACACTGACCACTTATTTGTTGATGTGAATTAGCAGCCACTTAAGAGGCACCACATCCAGCAAGAGATGGACAAGGAAATGGCTGCAGAAAGCAGCTGCAGGATCTTGGAGATGCTCTGGGGAGCTCCAGGTAAGTGCAACCAGCATGCCCGGCACCACATGCACAGCCTGTACAAAAAAGCCCCTGCACCTGATCAGCCTTGTCCATCCCACGTGGACACGAGCACGGTGAGCTCTACACAACCAGCTCTTCCACCACGCTGGCCATGTGCCCTCCGTCCTCCTCATCCTGTGGTTGGGCACTGGCATAATTAGCAACCCTAGCTGCCAGCTAGTTCTGATGAGAAGCCTCAGTCTTTGGTTGATGCGAAATGTATAATTTGGATGATGGAAATAGCCTCTACAAAGCACATGTGGTTGCTGCGTGCTGGTGACCTCTCCCGGCTTGCGCAGGCTGCTCTTTAAACATGGCTCAGCTACAAAGGCTTCAGTGCCATCAAAGAGATGAGGCAGCAGCAGTGACCCAACGAGAGGCAACATTTGGCCATTACTGAATAAACTGTATTTTTGGCTGAGAGGCTTCTGGCAGGAGAAGCACGAGGTGAGTAGAGATGAGAATTCAGGTGTGGAGACCAAAGACGCACCAGGTCTCCAGAAGCCACTCTGGCTGGCAGGGCCAGGAGCTCAGAAGCTGTACAGGCTTCTCAACACAGGTCAGCAGTTCAAGGACAACCATATCTGCAGACGCTGGAAGTCCCTGCAACTTCCTCTCTATTCCCAGCACAAACCAAGCTTTGCGGATCTTTCCATGCCACTCTGGATAGGGTGTCCTTCAGCAGACATTGTCAAACAGCTCAGGCTGATGTTTCACTTGCCAAAGGGACTGATGAAAACAGCAGAGACCTTCCTTCCCTCTCTCCCAAGTAGCTCCTGCAGCAACCAGGAGAAAGGCACTCTCCTGGTGCTCCTCACCAACCCTAGCAAGGTGTGAAGCCCACTCTCCTGAATTCAACTCTCCTGGGACCCCATTCCTTCTGGGTCCACCTCCACCACAGGAACCACCTTTTCCTGGGGAAGCCAGGTTGTGGAAGGTACCATCACCACTGCGGAAGACTTCATCCACCTGGATCGCAAGCAAAGGGCTCTGGAGGCTCAGTGTGTGTCTGCACAACCTCGAGTTGTGGTTGTGCCAGCACCACTGTCACACAGCTCCTTCCTCTCCACATCCCGGGCTCCTGGTGGCATCCCCACCACACAGGCTGTCATGGATGTGCCAGGTCACAGCTGGCTTGGGTAAGTAGGTATGATTCAACATCACATCTCCCATAAATGTGGGAAGTACAACCCCATGGAAAAGAAGGGAAGTTTCAGTAGGGTGAAGCTCCTGTTCTGTCCACCCCAGACGCTCTCCCCATCCAACTCTGGACACAGCCCTCGATCCCCCCTGCAGGAAGCCTGCCAGTCCATGTGTCTTGGAAAACTATTGGCAATACGCAGAGGACAAACCTGGCAGAGCTTGGGCCTCATGGACGAGCTGACCAAGTCTTCAGATGCTAAATGCAGTCCAAAGGGATGTTCAACACCTCCCAAGGTCAACGTCAGGCCTGACTGATGCAGGTGGAGGCTTGGCACCACCCCAGAAAGCAGATCAGTTGCTAGGGGGACTTCCACAACCATGATCTTCCTCAAAGTGTGGACAAGATGCTGTCTTAGATCTCTGGTACTCCAGAGTACCACAAACTCACTCCCACGTTGGCCAGTCTGGCAAGGATTTCTCTTGGGGATGCTGAGGAAACTCCCACCTAAGAGCAGAGCATCATGGCGGGACACAGATTCCCCCAGGCATCCCAACATCAGTGAGTGGCAGTCTGTTAGTCCCAAAAGTGACAAATCCTCCTGCAATACCGCCATGCTCCCACAGCATTAGGCCTGAGTTGGATGTCTGTAAACCCATCTGTGGGACCACCAGGGCAGCCTGAGCCCCCACAGCCAGGCTGACCTCTGCATCCCACCTGCCCATCCCCACAGTCTGCCTGCCCAGGCCTTGAGCTCATTCTGTAGCCTTCCACTTGCGAGCCCTGGGATGCCCTGGCATCAGGGCAGACCCTGCCAAGGAGGGCACTGCTGCTGCCCCCATGGCTGGGCCCGCCTGGGGGCCAAGGGCAATGGCCTGGGAGGCTCCACGCCTGTGCCAGCACATGCTGGTGCACGCTGTGCCAGAGCCCTGCTGGAGCTGGGGCTGTGACACCCCAAAGGCTCCTGAAGCAGCCAGAGCTACGTGGACTCGGCAAGTGTGGCTTTCCAGCTGCCTGGCTCCAGCACACTCCAGTTCGCTCCACATCTCCAAACCACCTTCCCCAGGCCCCAGCCTGGGCAAATCTCTCCCCTTTCTCTTCATCACACAGCAAGGACAAGGTATCTCAAGCCAGCTCAAGCACCAGAGACGCTCCTGGCCCCCTAAAAAGAGGTCTCAGGCAGGGAACTTGAAGGGACCGGACACACTAGTCCTGCCTGTACTGCTGCTCCCCCACCACCAACAAGCACCAGGGCTTTACAGCTGGCCAGCTTGGGCACTGAGAGCACCATGATGGCTGTGCAGGGCTCCCTTGCCACCTTCTCATGCCAGTTTGCCAGACCAAACACAGCTCTTCAGAACCACAAGCCCCCACAGTCATTGCCCAGCCGAGACCCCAGGCACTGCTGGGTGGGATGCAAGGAAGATGGGTGTCAGCGGGAAGCAGAGGGCTGCCGAGGCAGCCACAATTCCTAGGGATCAGCATGCAGCATGAGAGAATGGCAAGGGCTGGGTCACCTGTACCGAGACCCAATGCTGCGGCCCGCTATGGGGCAGTTGGTTCCGAGGTCCGGGGCACAGCCAGCACTGGGCCAGTGCTCGTTGTTCTCATGGAAACCCACTAGGCACACAATGCACACAACAAGCTTGGGGATCAAACCCACAGGGATAGCAGAGCACGGGCAGCCACAGCCTGAAACCAGCTCACGCAAACCCTGCAGCAGCATCCTTGGAGAACCCTCCTCTGTCAGGGACCCAGACCTCAGTAGAGCTCTGGATCTGCCCGAAATGGAGCAGCAGCATGAACCCCTCGCACGGCACCTCCACCAGCAGCTTCCCAAGGTCACCCCCAGGGCGAGCCACGCTGATGATGGGGAGTAGCTGTGGCACCCGGCTGTGCAGCCACCATCGTGTTTGGTGGGTGTTGAGACAAGGGATGGCCACAAGACACATGGGGGAGGACAAGCTCCACCACCACCTGCCACTGCTCCTTGTGAGGAGGAACTGCCTTTCCTTCAAGGCAAGAGGCAGCTGACAGCACCTTCCCTCAAGCATGTCTTGGAGATCCACTCAGGGCTGGAGCCCCTCTGCTCTGGAGCCAGGCTGGGAGAGCTGGGGATGTTCAGCCTGGAGAAAGCTCTGGGGAGACCTTAAAGCCCCTTTCAGTGCCGAAAGGGGCTCCAGGAGAGCTGGGGAGGGACTTTAGGACAAGAGGGAATGGCTTTCCACTGACAGAGGGCAGGGGTAAACGGGATATTGGGAAGAAATTCCCCCTGTGAGGGTGGGAAGGCTCTGGCACATGGTGCCCAGAGAATCTGTGGCTGCCCCATCCCTGGCAGTGGCCAAGGCCAGGTTGGATAGGGCTGGGAACAACCAGGGNTCCGAGGTCCGGGGCACAGCCAGCACTGGGCCAGTGCTCGTTGTTCTCATGGAAACCCACTAGGCACACAATGCACACAACAAGCTTGGGGATCAAACCCACAGGGATAGCAGAGCACGGGCAGCCACAGCCTGAAACCAGCTCACGCAAACCCTGCAGCAGCATCCTTGGAGAACCCTCCTCTGTCAGGGACCCAGACCTCAGTAGAGCTCTGGATCTGCCCGAAATGGAGCAGCAGCATGAACCCCTCGCACGGCACCTCCACCAGCAGCTTCCCAAGGTCACCCCCAGGGCGAGCCACGCTGATGATGGGGAGTAGCTGTGGCACCCGGCTGTGCAGCCACCATCGTGTTTGGTGGGTGTTGAGACAAGGGATGGCCACAAGACACATGGGGGAGGACAAGCTCCACCACCACCTGCCACTGCTCCTTGTGAGGAGGAACTGCCTTTCCTTCAAGGCAAGAGGCAGCTGACAGCACCTTCCCTCAAGCATGTCTTGGAGATCCACTCAGGGCTGGAGCCCCTCTGCTCTGGAGCCAGGCTGGGAGAGCTGGGGATGTTCAGCCTGGAGAAAGCTCTGGGGAGACCTTAAAGCCCCTTTCAGTGCCGAAAGGGGCTCCAGGAGAGCTGGGGAGGGACTTTAGGACAAGAGGGAATGGCTTTCCACTGACAGAGGGCAGGGGTAAACGGGATATTGGGAAGAAATTCCCCCTGTGAGGGTGGGAAGGCTCTGGCACATGGTGCCCAGAGAATCTGTGGCTGCCCCATCCCTGGCAGTGGCCAAGGCCAGGTTGGATAGGGCTGGGAACAACCAGGGCTAGTGGAAGGTGTCCTTGCCCATGGCAGGGAATGGAACAGGATGAGTTTTGATGTCTCTTCCAACCCACACCATTCTGTGATTCTAAGTGACTGGGGACACCGAGGCTGATGACTCCTTTTCCCTCAGCCTCCCTTCACTTCAAGACACTGAGGTGGCCACTAGTGGGTCCTCAGGGAGTGTCAGGAGCCCAGATGCCTCCAGCTGCCACCTCTGGCCATTCCCATTTCGACATCGAGCCCGGCGGTCGCGCCGGCCGCACTCACCCAGCATTTGGCTGAAGAGCNCCGGCCATGGGCCCCGCGACCACGGCCTACCGGCCCCGTTCCGCAGCCCCTCGCAGGCAGGGACGTGCTGGGTGCTGGGTGGGAGGTGGATGAAGCCAGCGCGGGGGCCCCACTCCCCAGTACCCTGCGTTGCAGCACCCCCTGTATCGCCCGCCATGTACCCCACACCCACGTAGACAGTGCGCACCCATTCCTAGGGGGGCCAAAACACCCCTGTTTCTCCCCAAATTGTGCAGCAAGAGCCCAGGATGGCCTCAGGAATCCCGGGAGGGACACTATGGCCCCCAAACCCAGCGGGGCCTCTGCACTGATCCTNCCGCCGGCCCCTTCCCGCCCAGCAACTCGTCGTCGCACTTGCCGCCGCCGCCCGCCTCGGGGGCCTTGCTGAGGGGCTTCACCTCGGCGTAGGGCCCGCGGGGGATGCGGCTCGGCTTCCCGGCGGGCGGCGGCTTGGCCGGGCCGGCNTGGGATCTGGTTATCATCATTTTTCGTTAATTACCCGTCCCTTGGGAGGGGTGAATTAAGTCTATTTGGTGACCTCACGCAGGCTGCCATGGCAACCGCCGGGAAATATTGCATTAGACCCCATCACTGCTGCCGAGATAAGGACGGGAGGACCGGGGGTGGTGCGAGCCCCCCAGTCCATCCCCGAGCCAGTGATCCCGGGTTCAGTCCGTGGTAGTGCTGAAGAGTCACAAAATAACTCCGCCTGGATGGGACAGTAAAGGGTGCCCCCAAAAAAGGATGTTTTGCACTAAGAGGTGCTGCTGGGGTGGGATGGCAGGATGGGTGCCCAAGCTGCACCCCAAAGCTACTTGGGGTTCGGGGGAGGGCTGCTGCCTGCATGCAGGGCCCGCTGTAGGGGGCAAATCTGAGGGTGTTGTGTCTTTTTGGGGCTGGTGAGGTGATTCTTGGGGTCTCCCAATATCCCCTGTTCTATCTGGCTGGGCCCAGCGGAGCAGTGAGAGGTGCAGCGGGCCATGGAAGCTGGAGCAGGCATGGAGTTAGGAAAAGGATTCGGCCCCTTCCCCGGTGACCAACCCGCTCGGCTTTATCCCAAAACCTCCCCAAGGAGCAGGGCAGCTGCGCTGAGCGCATGCCAGCACCGCTCGCTCCCTCCTGCTTCCTCCTAGAACATCCTCCCGCTTGCCTCTGGCTTCAGCACTTTCCGAATCGGGGCTCAGCGCTGATTATTCTCTGACTGAGGTGCTGGGACCCCAGGTCAAAGTCGGGCTCTGCCAGGAGCCACCGTGGATCTGACCGACTTCTGTCCCTTCAAATCACCCGGTGAAGCTCCCGGCTCTCTTCTTTCTCTTCCCTGCACATCTCTGGAGCATCCCGCCATCCTCCGGTGCCGCTGCCCTGGCAACCGCCGCCCCAGCATCCTCCCTGGACCCGCCTCCCCAAAATCTCCCCCCAAAGCAAGCGCCAGAGGGAACTGGGGTGGCCTCAGCATTGCAGCGAGGAGCTTGTATTCAGCCCTCGAGAAAGGGGTGTCCCGGTGGTGGGTGTGGGGAGCCAGCGGTCCCTCCGCGCCGGCTCCTTGGAAATGGGTCATTCCTGGAGCTCGCTGGGAAACTGGGAAGAGGAGGGAAAAGAGCCAGCCGGGGTGATGTCCTGGCGCCGTCCCCGGAGGGGTCAGTCCCCTGTGCTTCTCCCAGTGTAGGGTTTTGGCCACGGAGGTCACCTGATGCAGGAACTGCAGACGAGCCTTTCCCAGGGGAGTTGGGGCACCTCCAGTGTGAGGGTTTCCCCCACTGCCCCACTGACCTCCAGCCCTGGCTCCCATTCCAGCACGAGCCTCTGCCCCCTGGCACTGTCACGGCAGCCCCCCAGCAGGACACCCCCATTCCTGACCAACCCCTCTGGACTCACTCAGGCCTCTGGGCTTGGGGCCAGGGTTAGATCCCTTCTCAGGACCGGAGCACTCATCACCCGGGGATGTGGCCCTCTCATGCTCCCGGTCCTCCTGCAGCCTGTGGGCAGAGGGGGTTGAGGGTGGGTGATCAGGGGCAACTGGCTGGGGACCTCCAGGGGACACTGGTTTCATGGCAAGGGGTCCCAGCGCACCCTATTCCCCAATGAGTCCATTCCCTGCCCCACATCAAGCTCCCATGGAGCCCCAGCACCCTAAATCCAGTGGGAACCTTCCTTTTGGTCCA
>VXAX01006683.1:84292-96444 GCA_013399835.1 Leptocoma aspasia | reverse complement strand
CATGTTCCCCCATTCCCGTGCCCCCCATCCCTGCGGACTCACCGGTACTGGAAGGGTGCCACCGTGGCAGTGATGGGGTGGCTGTGTGAGGGCCCTGAGGAGAAAGTGATGGCCCCTGACCCAAACACAGGGCCCCTCCCCTGTAAGTCACCATGAGACTCATCCCCTGTCCCTGCTGTGGCTGTTCCACTACCCTTCCCAGGGGACCCTCCCAGCCGCCCCCCACCCCTGCCCTGTGCTAGGGGAGCTTTGCACAACTCAGGGGGCTCCCCTACCCTGCCTGCCCCTCTCCTCCCACTGCCCACTGCCTCTGGCCATTTCCCAGGGGACACCAGGGGTCTTGACAGGGCTTTCTGCCCGCCATGAGCAGGGACACTGGGGCTTCCCTCCCTGCCTTCAGCCGGCTCTTGGCCAGCAGCTTTGCCAGTGACTTTGGGCTTGAGAGCCTTGGGACTGGGGGCTGTCACCTTCCCTGGGCGAGGGGACGGAGCCCTGTGGGGGACAGGGGACCCCGGGGTGCTCAGGGGGGCTGTGGTGTGCAGTTTGCCATGGGCCATGGTACGAGGCACTGGGATGGCAGACTGGTAGTGGCTGCGGCCAGTGGAGTTGACATTGGCTGTCCCCTTCATCCTGGTGAGGCAGCTGCTGGCAAGGCTGTGGAGGAAGAGGGGAATTTGTTACAGGCCAGCACAGAAAGGGCACCCATGGCCCCTCAGCTGCACCAGACCTTGGTCTTTGTTCCTACTGGCCATGGGTGCTCAATGTCCCCATCCTGGGAAAAGGCCACTGCACCCCAGAGTGAGGACACACGTGATGTCCCCTGACAGGGATCCACAGGATCAGGGCATATGTGATGTCCTCCCCTAGGGAGCCTGTGCAGCCCCACCCCTGTGTCCCCAGGTCCCTACAGCAGGTCCCTGCAGCAAGGATATTTGGGCACAGATCCTCACCAGTTAGGGCTGCACCACAGGCAGGATGGAGCCCTCTTGGCCACTCAAAACTTTTTACTGGTCCCCAAAATCACCTCCTGATCAACCAAGACCACCTCCCAGACACCTGAGGCCATCTCCTGGCCACCTAAAAACATCTCCTGGTCATCTAAGACCAACTCCTTGTCATCTCAAACAATCTTCTGTCACCCAAGAGCACCTTCTAGTGGCATGAGGACCAGCTCTGTGACCCCACCTACTGGTGTCTGAGTCCCACCCCCACACTGGAGTGCCCTCCTCATCCCCAATGTCCCCTCACATGGTGCCACCTGCCACATCTCTCCATGCTCCCGCTCTCATCTTGCTTGCCCCATGGTGACTTTCCATGTCACCCCTCAGACAGTACCCTGTGTCCCCCCCCCTTGCCTTGTGTTTTTCTCCATGTGATAAGGATGTGGTCTCATCCCACCCAAAACACCCACAAGGAGGGCCATCCTTGCCACCACCAGTGACAGGGATGTCAGCAGAGTCACAGTGAGTTGGGAAGCTCATCACTCCTCATGCCCATAGGATTTGCCTGGGCAGGCAGAGCAGAGCTCAGCAAGGAAACCAGCCATGGAACAAAGCTCCATCTCCAACTACCTCTCACCTGCAGCTCTTCAGGAAAACATCTCAAAACTCTAAGAAAAAGGTTTTCTCCAGAGGAAGAAATGGTCTCTATAAAGATGGGGAGCTGTAGTCCCACAGGCACCAGGTGCCACAAATCTCCCAGGACACACATTCCACAGGTTGCTCCAGCATGGTTTCACTCAGTCTCCTTGAAGGAAAACCTCTGAGGAGGAAAAGCTTTTTGGGCCAGAACATTCTGTGAGGACCATCAGCTCCAGGTTGGCCACCCATGGCAAGGGTTCCTCTACCTGGTGCTGGCTTAGTGTTGGGTGGGTGCAGTGAGTGCATTGGAGGGTGTACTGGAGCCCACCGAGGCTGTTCCTGGTGGGCTGGGGAATGCAGCCTTCCAGGTACCCACCCCCCCACCTCCTCTTTCTAACCACCCAGCTCAGACAGAGCTTCTCCAGAGCTGGAGAGAAGCTGTGGGGTTCAGGGAGATGGCTCCATCATCCTGATGAGAACAACAGCCCAGCCTCAGCCCTGCATCCATTGCATTTCCTAGCAGAGGGTATTGCATGAACAAAGTCCAAAAATGTCTCAAACCGCCCTGTTTTGCCTCTTCCCCAACCTGAGCTGCCCTGAGCCCTGCTCTCCCCAGGCTTTTGGGGGTCTGCAAGGACCAAACCATGCCCCACATTCTCCCCACCCTGGGATGACCATGTCCCTGCCACAGGCAGCACTCAAATTCCCTTTTTCCAGACCCACATGAGCTGGGTCATTTGATCATGGAGCCGTGGGTCACGGGGAGAAGGGCTGATGCAGCGGATGAGATCAAGGGATGGAGCGCCAATTCCAGCGCCAGCTGGGAGCTACAAAGGCCTTTCCAAGGCAATTTTGATCAAGGGGCAGAGGAAACCGACACACACTGCTCTGGGCTTGCTCTCCCTGAAGCCTCTGAAACACTGGGATGTTTCAGAGGATGTCTCCCCACATCCTGGCTGAGCTGTCTCTGTCTCTGCTCGCCACAGTCAGGGCCCCGAGCCACGGTGGGACAGGCACCCCGAGGGCTCTGGAACAGATCTGTCCTTGAGTCACCGTGGGAGCTGGGATGGAGGCAGGCACGGGGGCTCTGCCACTCCCTCGTGGGCACATAGATCCAGCTCAGGGGGCAGCCACAGCCCTCAGGGTGAGGGCCTGTGCTGGCACCAGCCCGCACCCAAGGGTGTTGCAACGTGGGCAGCAGGAGCCAGGCAGGGCTTTCCCTGTGCCAGTGGGATTTCCTGCACCTACAAAGGTCACTCCTGGGAGCGTGGAGGCCAGGGCTCAGCACCCAGCTGGACACCAGCTCATTTTTGGGGGCCTAACATTCCCAGACCAGCTGTAAATATCAGCAGAGAGCAGCTCCCCTCTGTTCCCAGGCTGTGCCCCACAACCCACACTTACAAACTCCAATTCTACACTTTTTTCCCCTCTCTTTAAGGCAGCCCCTGCCTTGAGAGTGCCGTGCCTGGGGTCAGCAGTTCACAGCCTTGAGCTGCAAAACACCTTGTGCAAACACAAACAAGGTTGACCTTCATAAAACTACAGAATGGTTTGGGTTGGAAGGGACCTTACAGACCATCATCTCATTCCAACCCCATGCCACGGGCACGGACACCTTCCACTGTCCCAGGTTGTTCCAAGCTCTGTCCAACCTGGCCTTGGACACTTCCAAGGATAAGGGAACCTTCCTCCCCATAGGTGCAAGGATGATGAAACCACCAGTTCCAAGTCACCCATTTCACCCCAAGGTCCCTCACACAAACACTTCCAGCCCCAGCAGCTGGTTCTGGTGGGCTTTCCTCTAACACAGAGGGAGATCATCTGCCCCTCACTCCATAAAATCTGTCCCAAGCTCATCCTCAACCAACTCAGAGGCAAAAGCTTCATCTAGATTTATGCTATGACCTTACCTTCTCCAGCACCAACTGAGCACTACCAGCATGCAGCACTTCTCCAGCCCTGCCTGCTCCCTGGGCATGTGGCATCAGGGCTGTAACCAGGTTTGGCAGATTATTTTTCCACTTTGGATTTCTCTCTTACAGACACGACTTCCATTTCTCCCCCTCTGAGCCCACCAGCGATGCCACAGCTGCAGCAGAAGCCAAAGCTGCTGCGCTGGCCACAAGAAAATAAATCCTCCTCTTGTGCTCACAGGGTTGAGGCTTCTCAGGAGATGCCAATGCCTGCTGGGAGCCGGGCTCAGAGCACACCACACACACCTCAGGTGTCTCCAAGGATTCTGCTGTGCCTGGCTAAGCACTACTGACCCCTCCTCGGGCTTCACCCTGCCCTAGAGATGCCATGGGCTTCCTGGGGGAAGGCTGAGGGATGATGTGGATGTGGCCTCGCTCCCCCAGCCTGTGACACCAGCTGGACCCCCATGCTGGGGTCCCACACCTGGGGATGCCACCAAAGGGATAAACCAAAGCAACTCCTGCCAAGTCCCTATTCCCTCCAGCAGCTCCAGGAGGAGCCACTCCTTTGCCCAGAAGCCCCCTACACATCCAGCATCAACCACCACGAACTAAAACTATTTCTGGGAAAGATTCAGCCCACCCTTGTTCCCAAAGAATTCTTCCTTTGCCTCCAGACTGATTTTACCCTATCTAGGCTTTGCCCCCAGGACTGGGGGTCCCTGGCATGTGCCCCATGTGTGACGATGGCAGGGGAGCGGACAAGTGCCCCATTGCACTGTGTCACGTTGTGTCACGTTGTGTCACGCTGTGTCACGCTGAGTCACACTGGCATCCTGCTGCCTCTGCCTGGCTAAAGCAGGTCATGGCTTGACCCAGATAGACCCAGCAGCTCCTTTGCAATTAGCTCAAAAGGGAAACAACTTTCTCCTTCAGCCCAGGAATAGCACTCAGGAACAGGCTGCTGCTCCCCTCCGGGTAACATGAGCCCTGGGAACTTGCACCTGATTTAATTTGGGGTCTTCCAGCTGCTGGGTGAGTTTTTGTCTCCATCACTTCCCTGGGTACCAGCTTGGAATCACTGGGTCCCATGGTAGTGGAAAGCAGCAGGGGCACATGAGGTATTTTAGCACAAAGGGATATTTTGGACCAGCCACAGCAGTGCTGTGGGCAGCAGAGCCATGCCTGGGTATCAGGGCTGAGCCTCCCGGGCAGCTAGAGGTGTTAGTCTCCCAGCCAAGCAGAGGATACTCATCCCAGGTGCCTCCAGAGCTCAGGTCTGGAGGTGAACTTCAGTTTTTAATCCCAGAGGTGAGGTGGGATTTGATCCCTTCGGATGATGCCATACACAGAGTTATGAGTGTTCACATTGAAGCAAAAGCCTTGGCTGAGCTGTGTCCTTCATCCCGGGAGAGACACAAGCCAGCACGTCCCTGAAGGTATCTCTTTCAAAGAGGCATCTGTTGTGCCTGGAGCTTGAACTACTTCTTCAGCCTCGTGTCCAAATCCATCTCACACGTGTGATTTTAGCAGCCAGAAATTAACAGGGACCTGGAGCCTGGTCTCCTTTCATGTCCCCATTTCCATGACCTAGAAGGGTCACTGGAGCATTCCCAGCACCGGTCCAACCTCGCTTTGGAGCCATGAGCCAAGCTGGAAAGAGCCTGAGCCAAGCTGGAAAGAGCCTCCAGCCCCACGGGGACTACAATGAGTGGCTGAAGCCCCTGGCTCCACCACTGTGCCTTGGAAGGGTCCAATCATGGCACCCATGTTTCCAAGAGAACAGTGAATGGCTCTGCAAGCATTTTGCTCTTCATTTTGTAGCATTTTGTGGTGACTTTTATAAGTGAGATGAAATTTGCTTCTCTCCTGTCTGAGCTTAGATCCCTGTCAAGAACGACATGCTGTCCCATGTCCCAAGATAAATGTGGCAAGAGTCTGAGCATGGACACTGAGTGATGGAAAATGTGTTAAACTCTGCAGCCTCTGCTGGCATCTTGCTGCTGTTCTGTGCCTGTTTTCCCACCCTGACACAGCCTCTGGAAGGGGTAAGACAGCTGAAACCAGGCTGAGAAATAGGAAAAAAGGGGGATGGATCCTTCCCTGGGTGTGCTGGGATGCAGAACAGCTCCGTAAATTTGGAATCATCCTTGAGACACCCTTGGGACCGGCAGCACAGCAACACCAGGGGCTGCAGCACTGTGCCAGGTGTCCCTATGGAGATGCTCAGGGGCTGCAAAGCATCTTTCATTTTTATGGGTGAGGGTGGAGGGGGCAGCCCAGGGGTGAACCCCGGGGTGTGAGAGACATGAGGAGCTGAGCCCCTGCCAAGGGACAGGTCCTGGTGCTGTGAAAGAGCTGCTCCCAAAGGCTGCTCCCTGCACCTTGCAGCCCTGTGCAGCATTCAGCCTTGAGCTGCCATCAGGGATGGCCATGCTCCAGCACAGCCTTCTCCCTGGCACGCTCGGGAAGGGCGACAAAGAAAAGGTTCCTTGTGACACAAGGAACATAAAACTTTCCAAAGAGAAACAGAGGGAGCTGGGGCAGAAAGGGGCCTTCAGAGGAGAACAAGCTGCCAATTCAGGCGCCAGGCCCAGCCCTCCAGCCACTGTGCCCCGGCCAGGACCTGCCCACCAGTCAGTGTCACTGCTTGGAACATTGCCACCACCAGCTGGGACACCAGGCTGGGTCCTTCCCCAGGGAGGTCTCACTGCTCCCCTCTCCCGCCCCTCCAGAGGGCAATGTCGAGATGGGTGCAGGCAGGTGGCTCTCCTGGATGCAGGCAATGGATGGGCGGGCAGGTAGAAGTGGAGGTCAGCCAGACCCAGCTCTGCCTGTCCTGGATGTCTGTTCCCCCCAGCATGATGCTGGGAGCTCTGGGAGTTGCTGGGAGTTGGGCAGGGGGAGGCACTGAAGGACACAAATCAGCTGTTGTCCAAGCAGAGATCATAGAGAAATCACAAAATTGTCAGGTTAGAAAAGTTTCCAAGATCATCAAGTCCAACTGCTAACCCAGCACTGCCATAGCCATCACTAAACCATGTCCCCAAGTGCCACATCCACACGTTTTGGAACACTTTCAGAGATGCCCAGCCTGTAGCCACAGCACTAATCCCTGCCTTAGCCCACCCACAGCAATCCCATTAGCCACTTAATCCACTTCAATAAAACCGGCTCTAAGCAAAGCTGAGCTCTGGGCCGGACCTGCTGAAGCAGGCACTGTCACCGACCCTTGGGTACGACCAGGAGACAGAGCTGTGCTCGGACAGGGCTGTGCCCGGCACAAATTCTGCTGCAGGATGAGGCCGGATGGTCTGGGGCTGGGACAGAGCCTGGGAGCGGTGCGGGGGTCTGTGCAAGGGTCAGTGTGAGGATCGGGGGGGAAGGAGGGTGTGAAGGGCAGGGCAAGGGTCGTCGATGCCCAAGGCTTCTCCCCGGGGGTATCCCAGCCACACGGTGCCCGGTTTGCCACGGCCCCTGCGTGTTCCCCCAGCCCGCGCCCACCCTGGTCTCTCACAGCCCTGGTTCCTGCCGGCGGATGCGACACCTCCGAGGTCGGGGCCACGGGGGCGCAGGGCAGGTGTGTCCCCTCCGCCGGGCAGGACCCCCGGCGGATGGATATGGGGAGTGCCCGGCAGGGACGGGGGGCAGCGGGGACGTCCCCGGGCCCCGGCGCTACGGACGTTCAGGAGACGCCGGTGTTGGACAGCTCCGCCTGCGGCACCGCCCCCCCGGTACCGCCCTCGGGGACGGTGTCACCCCCCGCCCCGACAGGTGTCACCTCCACCCGGTATCGCATCCCGAGCTGGTGTCACCCTCTCCTCCGCCGGGCACCACCCCCTGAGCAGATGTCAACCTTTCCCCTCGAACCGGCGTCACTCTCCTCGGTCCGGTACCGCCTCCCCCAGCCAGTGCAGCCCCTCCCAGGACGAGTGGCACGTCCTCGAGCCCGTGTCCGTCCCTTCCCCAACCCGGTGCCCACCAGGCCGGCAGTGCCCGCACCGCCTATGGCCGGTGGTGCCTGTCCCCCTCGGGCCACCGCCGTCAGCCGGGGGCCGACAGAGGGAGTCCCCAGGGACCAGCCCAGCGCTGGAGGCTCCCGGCCCCCCGGCCCCTCGGCTGCCTGTCTGGGACGGAGCCATCTGTCCGGTGCCTGGTACCATCTGTCCCCCAGCAGTGCTGCCTATTATGTCCCGGTGTCCCCAGTACCCACAGGGAAAAGGGTTGGGCTGTCCCTCCACGGGGGTGACACTCCACCAAACCCTCTCCAGATGCCCCTGCAGTGAAGGGTCACCTGGGAAGGTTTGGGTTCTGCTTGAGGTTCTCCCGCTCTCCTCGGCCCCCCGCTCTTCCCGTGCTGTGTGGCAAGAAGAGCCATAAAGCTGTTGGTAGCCCTGCAGACACCTCCTCCAGCACACACTGGACACCACAGAGCCTGGGGTCCCTCTGGCATCCAGCACTGTAGCCGAAATACAGTGTCTCCTATTGCACGTCCTGAGGGCTTCAAAACCTTCCCAACACCACCTCAAAACCTTCCCAGAACCTCAGTGCTGCCACGGGGCCAAGGACCTCCCAGTGCTGGACCAAGCCCTGGGCCAGGAGCTGTCCCACAGCTCCAGTGACATTCAGCTGAACACTTGTCTGGGCCAAAACTCCATGGAACCAGTTGCATCATTTATTTAGCCCTGTGTTCCTGCAGCATCACACACCTGGCCCTTTGCTCCTGAGAATTTTGAGCAAGACCAGATGTCACAGTGTCTGCATTCGCCGCCGCTGTGCGGACGTGACCCCCCCTGGTCCTCAACCCATGAAACCTGGAAGCCCCTGATAGATTTTGGCTTGGCTTGGCTGCTGGGGTGGTGGGGAGAGGCAGCTGCACAGCAGGGCTGCAAAACACATTAACTCAGCAGATGCTGTCGCCTTTGCAGGCATATGTGAGTTCTGGGTGGTCAGGATGGTCGATGGGGCAGCTGGGCTTGTCCCCCCAGTCCTGGCACTGGCAATGCATCCCCAGCACCCCCAATGCTCCCTGTTGAGACCCTCACTGCCTGTCTGCTCCTTTCAACACTCAGCTCTCTCAACACACAGCAGGCAGATCAGAGTCTTGGGGGTACCCAAAAAGGCATTTCCCCCTGCTAAAGTAGGTTAAGGATTTAAAAATGGGAACATGGGATGGTTATCACTAGGGACACAGCAACAGTGTGTGCCAGCCAAGTGGGAGATTAAGCCCCAAGAGCAGAGACACAGAGCTGAGGATGTGTCATCATCACAGCCGAGCTCCAAATTGGGGTGGTTTTAGATGCTGAACCTACTTTGGATGATGAACGGAGTGAATGAAAGTCAACCCATGGATCCCATTCCAAACCGAACCCCTCAATCCCTGCCCCACTATGGGCCATTCCCACCACAGACCATTCCTACTATGAGCTAAACTGCCCTGTCTGGTCTTACCTGGCCAAGCAAGACAGGTCTGCCCTAATCCGTCCTGTAATAAACGAAGCTGTTCTTGCAGCCTGGAGTCTTCTGTGGGGTTTGCCCTGAGAGCCCCACACACCCACTGGCACCCAAAGGGGGTTTCCCTTGGGATAACCAGGCACTCACAATGGAAAGCAAAAGCTGCAGGGAGCCCTTAATGGGATGAGTGGATTTTCCAGTGAGCTGTAAATCCACAGTGGCTGCTGGCAAACACCTCTCTGCTCACTCGCTCTGGAGGCATACGTGTGTGTGTGTGTCTGTGTCTGTGTGTGTGTCTGTGTGTGTCTGTCTGTCTGTGTTGCAACAGTCGCCACTCCAGAGGGATCCACATTCCCAGGGTTTATCAGAACAACTCCAAGTGTGTCCATGATGCCAGCATCCCAAGGGAGTTGAGGACTGTCACTTAATACATGAGGCTGGAAGAGGTTGGCAGGGGCTGGCAATGCCCTCCCTGGCCCCAATACCCTTCACCAGCCCCAGCAGAGGCAGCAGCTCCAGTTCCACGACCCTCGTACACCTAAAATTAAACCCCCTCCCTCCAAAGGATGCAGCCAACGGAGCCATCATGAGGCCATCACATCTGAAGAATGCCTGTCTTTCCTAGAGGGGGGCCCAAGCATCCCTCAAACATCCCCTCAGTATCCCTCAATCATCCCTTTAGCATCCTGCCTGCCCGCAGCGAGCAGCCCATGCGAGAATGGCTGCATGCCTTCCCTCGCCCACCCCACACTGCGCACACGGACGTCCCGGCAGGGACGAGAAGGGGTCGCAGAGCCCAGAGGGGCGAGGAGAAGAGAAGGCGGGGGAGAAGGGGCGGAGGAGAAGTCGTGACTGAACGCCCTGCCCTGCTCAGCGGGAGTTTCCTCTGCCGGAGGCGGCGCCGCCCGGCCGCATCCGCACGGGCCTTGAATGCGATCTGAGGATGAGAGCGGAGAACGACACAAACCCAGATCCCCACCTTCCACCTCCGCTCCTCCGTGGGCGCAGGGAAATCCAGGGAATTCAGGCAAACAGTGGGAGGCGTTAAGTCGAGTGCTGGCTCCCACTACAAACCCGCTCCCCGCAGCACACCTGAGACCTTCGGAGCCCGATTCCCCCACTCCGGCGGTAAGAGGATGCCAGGACACCAGTCCCACTGCCCCAGCCGGCTCCGGGCACGGGTGGCTTGTCCCCACCTGTTGCCTCCGCGTGCGATGCCTTGGGGCACTCCAATCCCCAGTGCCGGCAGGGTGGCAGCAGGGCAGGGGTCAGAGTGGCACCAGGACCTACTGATGGGCCCCAGTAGAAGGGAATTGGAAGGATGTGATCCCACAATGACACTCATGGCAGGCCCGCACTGAGATGGGGTGACCCGGAGCCCCTCATACAGTCCTGAGGGCAGGGATGGTGCCACAGGTGATTTGGGGCCAGGATGGGGCATTGACCAGACAAGCTCAGAGAAGTGCAGGGGGACCAAGTCCTACAGCCAGACACAGCCTCACTCCAGCTCCTATCCCACCATGACCCCCTGGGATAGAGCAGAGCTTCAAACCCTCCCTGGGCCGCTCATTCAGGGCCTCTCCGCACCCTGGTTAATGAAAATCTTCCTCTCCCCAGTTATTGTCCCTTCCTGTGATGGTGGTCGTGGGTGCCACGTGCTAGGGGATCCTCCGGCCCCTCTCCCAACAAGCGCCCCTGATCCAGGCAGTCAATCCACAGCAGTGCCTGATGTCCATAGCACCGCCCAGACCCTGCAGCACAACTAAGCAAGGCTCATTACAGATCGCTTGCTAACGAGCAAGACTCAGGTTGTGCCAGCAAATGCACCAGGGAAGCCACCAGAGCCTGCTGGGACAGGTTGGTGGCTGATCTGTCACCTGGAGCATTCGAGGAGTTCCCACAGGTGTTGGCAATGTGCCACCTGCCTGCAGCCTGTGCCTCGGTTTCCCCATGCACTGCCATCAGCCTTGTCACCACCAGTGCCATTGACCGCCCCAGCAGGTCCTGGCTCCCTGCAGAGCACTCCTGGGACTGGCACTCCTCTGGGCTTGGTTAGGGCTTGGGGACTGATCCTGCCCAGCCAGGACAGGCCAGTGACATGAGATGGGCTTTCCCTGGGGACACACAGGGCAGTGGGCAGAGGCAGTGTGGTTCCAGCTGCTCCTTCCATGTCACTGCTGTTTTTCCCACTGCACAGGGCACAAAGGGCTGTGGGAGGACAGAGGGTGCTTTCCCTGCCCTGACTGCCACTAAATGGATGCCCCAGACAGGTGAGGGGGGACGGTCACCCATTTGCCAGCAGCAAGGCAAAGCGGGGTCACATGGTGGTGGGAACAAATGCTGAAGACTTCCATCCAATACTGATGTCCCAATCCCATACTGGCATCCCCATTCCAGACTGATGTCCCCAGCCCAGGCTGATGACCAGGCACTTTGTTGGTGGTGGAGCGTTTCCAGGCCTCCCCAGGGAGCTCATGCAGGTGGGGAGACATCGTGCTTGGTCAGTGAGCAGAAGTGGCTCTGCAAGGGTCACGGCCAAGGAGAGACACTCTCCTCTCACAGTGCCTGCTCCAGCTCCCCACGGGTCCTGCTCCAGCCAGAAAGGAGGAACACGTCCCCAGGGTTCTCACCTGGTGACTGCTGCAGCTGGTGGCACTGGGGACAGGACAGGGTGCCCCAGACTGGTGGCGCCACGTCCTGTCCCCACAGCAGTGCCAGCCTGCACTGAGGGCTCCCGCCACTAGCCCAGCCAGGGCTCAGGGGGCTGCAGTGGCCCCACTGAGGTCAGGGGTCCCACCAGCCATGGGATCAGTGGCTGCACCCCAAAATCCAGCCCGAGGGGGTCACCTGATCCCCCTGTCTGTGGCCCAGGCCTCACATCCCGCTCCAGGCCTGGGGCCCCGCTCCCATCCGCAGCCGGAAACACCTTTTTCCTGTCCGTGGGGCTGCATGGGGGGGGCAGCAGGAAAAAACCTCGTGTCCTGGCAGGTTATTTACATCCTGCTGCCAGTGGGGCCAGCCTGATTCCCTCCACGTCCCCACATGCACCCCAAACTCTGCTCCAGCCCTGTCAGCCTCATCCCTGTCCCCATCCTATTCCCATCCTCACCCCCATCTCATCCCATCCTGGTCCCTATCCCCATCCCATCCTTGTCCTCATCCCTCCCCCAACATATCCCATCTCATCTCATCTCATCTCATCTCA
>VXAX01006683.1:35135-81530 GCA_013399835.1 Leptocoma aspasia | reverse complement strand
CCGCGCTGTCCGTGAGCCGCGCCGCGCTCCTGCCGCCGCCCGGCGGGCCCGGGGACGCGGCCGGGCAGGCGCTGCCCGTGGAGAGCCGGCCCTTCGCCAGCTATGGCAGCGCCCTGCACATCGGCCTGCCCCAGGCCCCCCGTGCCGGGCAGCTGGTCACCCTCCTCATCGACTACGAGGCGGGCGAGGGGCCCGGGGTGAGCGGTGGGACACCGGGGGGGAGTGGGAGGACACCGGGGGACACCGGGCCCGGGATGAGCAGGAGGACACTGCCTGGAGAGAGCAGGGTGGAGCGAGGAAATTCCGAGCCCGACGGATGACCGGGTGGATGGAAGGGGCGCCGAGCCCGGTGGGACACCCAGGCCCACAAGGACCGGCGGGACACTGGGTGTGGACTGGCGGCCGTGAGACCCGGGGGGAGCTGGGGGGTGATCCGGGGGACACCAGGGCTGGGGTGGGCAAAGCACCCCCGGGTGAGGAGCACCTTCCCAGCTCCCTCCGCAAGGAACAGATGTGGTCGAGCCGCCCCTTACTGGGGTTTTGGTCCCTCCCCAGGTGTGCTGGCTGTCCCCTGAGCAGACAGCTGGGAAGCAGAAGCCCTACATGTACACACAGGGCCAGGCTGTCCTCAACAGGTCCTTCTTCCCCTGCTTCGACACCCCCTCAGTCAAGTTCACCTATTCAGCCACTGTGAAGGTAAGCAGAGCCCTGGGAGCTGCCCCAGCCATCCCCTGGCACTCACCAGGAGCAAAACCCTCCATGAGTGCCAAGTTTGCTGGGGAAGAAAGTCCAAAGGAGGCCATGGAGATGATCCAAGGGCTGGAGCACCTCTGCTCTGGAGCCAGGCTGGGAGAGCTGGGGGCATTCACCTGGAGAAGAGAAGGCTCCAAGGAGACCTGAGAGCTCCTTTCAGTGCCTGAAGGGACTCTAAGAGAGCTGGAGAGGGTCTTTGGACAATAATCTAACTGCTAGGATGAGGAGGGAATGGCTTCCCACTGCCAGAGGGCAGGGTTAGATGGGATATTGGGAAGGAATTCTTGGCTGTGAGGGTGCTGAGGCCCTGGTGAGGGAGGTTGCCCAGGGCAGCTGTGGCTGCCCCTGGGTCCCTGGAACTGTCCAAGGCCAGGTTGGACAGGGCTTGGAGCAACCTGGACTAGTAGAAGGTGTCTCTGCCCATGGCAGGGTGTGAGACAAGATGATCTTTAATGTCTTTTCCAGCTTAAACTGTTCTGAGCTGTTGGGTCCCTTGCAGGGAATGTGCCAAAGCACTGGGGCATCACAGCAGGGACGATGCTTCAAACCCTCTTCCTCAGGCCCCAGCTGAGAAATCACTCATCTGTACTTGGGCTGTTTTTCTCTTATATGCCCTTTTGGATGAAACAAGCAGCCCCAGGGGGCTGCTGCCTGTCCCCAGTTGCAGTGCTGGTGCGTGCACCAGCCTGGCTATCCTGGCATTTGTAGCAGGAAGAGCTGAGTTTGGGGGAAAACAGCTGGAGGAGAGTGGTGGTGCTGGGCCATGCTGGGTTCTGGTGGCAGTTCTGGGGCTGACAGACTTCCAGGAAGGAGCAGCTGCTGATCCCCAAAGATGGCACTAAATCCAGATTTCCTCCTTGTCTGCCTGTGGCCGTGAGGTGACACTGGCACTGGGCTGCCACGGCATGCCAGCCTGCTGTGGGCAAGGGGAACTGCTTAATGGTGTGACACCCAGCCAGCGCCAATAGCATGTGATGGCATCAGCTGGTGATGCCAAGAGTGATTTATTCTGCTCTCCCAGGGCAGAGCCCCTCTGGTGCCACATGGTAAACATGGGATGGGGCTGTTGCTGGGCTCTGGTGTGATGCTGTGTACCAAGGAAACCTTATTCCCTGTACACCATGGGTCTCACCCCCTCTTTGGGATAGGGGATACTGGATCAGGCTCCCTGGGCTCAGCCCAGGCTGGTGGATTGGCCATGGGTTCTACACTGGCTTGGGAACAGGAAAAGTGAGTTGTTGTGCAAGAACAAGTTGTTGTGCAAGGGAGGGGAGTCAGTGGCTGAGGGATCTGCATCCTCTGCCCTTTCACACCTGCAGCTCCAGCATTTCCTTATCTCCTGGTAGCTCCAGGAGCACCTGGGGCAGCTCCAGGTATCCTAGTAATGCAGGGATGCAGCTGGGATCTTGAGTGGGAGCTCAGGGTGTTCCTGCTCTGCTCCCCAAAACCTGCAGTGCCTCTGGGCCCGGCGCCTTCAGGCTGGGACACATTTGCCATCAGACATTGTGGCGTCCCAGCTGGCTTAGCTGGCCTCCCATTTTGTATGCTGTGAATGTAATGGATGGTTTTATCCATGTGTTCAGGTGCCTGAGGGCTTCACGGCTGTCATGAGTGCCACGAGCTGGGAGAAGCAGAAGGATAACACCTTTGTATTCAAGATGTCCCAGCCAATCCCCTCCTACCTGATCGCTCTGGTTGTTGGGGACATTGTGTCTGCTGATGTTGGCCCAAGGTAAGGGGCTCAGGAGGGCTCCAGAGCTGTGGAGCTGCACAGTGAAGCTGCTGTGGCAGCCACCTTCTGCCTCTCCCTGCTCCACAGGGCTCTGGAGAGCAGAGACACTGGCCATAAACATGGCACAGTCAGTTCCTGTCTGTGTCACCAGATTGTGGGCTCATGGGATGAGGGTCGTTCTCAAACTGGAGAGTGAGAAGGAGCCTTGATGCTGTGTCCCCTCACCTTCAGGAGGGTCCCTGGCTCTGCTCATGTCACCCTGTACATGAATGAGGGCAGTGGGTCCCCATGCATGGAGGATCCCATATCTCCTCACAGGCTGGTGCTTTCTTGAGTTCTTGGCTGCCACTGCAGCCATATAAAAGCCCTTTGACATTCAGACAAGGAAAGAAATCACATCAATTTGCACTCTTGGCCTCTTTAGATGCCTTTATAAGCAAGGTTTTATTTTACTTTGCAATAAACCTGTGCAATTTCTGTCTGATGAAGCAACAAGGTGAAAGTCCCCTAATGATTAAACTTCCTCTTCTCTGCACTTGGCCAGGAGCCGCGTCTGGGCCGAGCCCTGCCTGATCGAGGCTGCCAAGAAGGAGTATGATGGGGTGATTGAGGAGTTCCTGGTGGTTGGAGAGAAACTCTTTGGACCTTATGTTTGGGGCAGGTATGGCTGGAAGGTTCCTGGAGGATCTGGTTCCTCAGAGACAGGGAGAGAGTTTCCTTCTGTCCCCAGCCCCATCTTCAGGAGGAGTGGGGTCTGAGCCCAGCCTTCCCTGGCAGGTACGACATCCTGTTCATGCCACCCTCCTTCCCCTTTGGTGGCATGGAGAACCCCTGCCTCACCTTTGTCACGCCGTGCCTGCTGGCTGGGGACCGCTCCTTGGTGGACGTCATCATCCACGAGATCTCCCACAGCTGGTTTGGCAACTTGGTCACCAATGCCACGTGGGGCGAGTTCTGGCTGAATGAGGGCTTCACCATGTACGCCCAGAGGCGCATCTCCACCGAAGTCTATGGTGCGTGGCTGTGCCTGGCTGTGGGGTGCTGAGCCCTGTGTGGGTCTGGGGTCTGTGTCCCACAGCTCAGTGCATCCCTCTGAGTGCCAGTGCGGATAGAGCCTATGCTGTATCTCAGAAGAAGTGAAGGGCAGCAGCTGCAAGGCTCTGTGGGGTTCTGTAAACTGAAAAAGAGTAGTTTAGATTAGATATTGTGAGTTTGGGGAGGCACTGGCGTAGGTGGCCCAGAGAAGCTGTGGCTGCCCCATCCCTGGAAGTGTCCAAGGCCAGGCTGGATGGGTCTTGGAGCCACCTGGTCTAGTGGAAGGTGTCCCTGCCCATGGCAGATGGTGGAACAAGATGATCTTTAATGTCCCTTCCAGCCCAAGTCAGTCTGTGATTTCTGGTAGCCTTTGCTCTGAGATGGACAGTTCCCTGCAATCAATCCCTGCCAGGAATGTGGGCACTGTGTTCTTGCCTCACCTTCCTCATCCTCCTGCAGCTCCCATGTGGAATGGATACCAGCTGTCCTGAGCTCCTCCCTGGACACACAGTCCTGTCCAGAAGCTCGTGTTCTCCCAGCACAATTTGCTGTATCCACATGCATCTGGGCTTGAGAAATCTCTTGCTGCCTTGGGGCAGGGTTGGGGCTGGGTTGCCCCATGTCTCCCTGCAGCTCTGCCATCCCAGCTCCACATGTATCGGTTTCCTGCTCTCCCAGCTGATGCACTGCTGGTGTTCCTCTCCCGTCGCTGTGCCCGCAGTGTGCAGGGGTCTGGCCAGGCTCCCCGAATGCCTCTGCTTGTCTCTGCCCAGGTTTGCCCTACACCTGCCTGGAGGCTGCCACGGGAAGGGCCCTCCTGCGCCAGCACATGGACGCCACCGGGGAGGACCATCCTCTCAACAAGCTGCGGGTGGTGATCGAGCCAGGTCTGTGGGGAGTCCCTGGGCTCTGGGGACAGGGACAGTGACACGTGGGCTGGGGGGAGCTGGGCTGTTCCATGGCTGGCAATAACACCAGCATGGGTGATAGGACCCGGGAGAGATGATGGCTGCAGGAGGGATGGGATAGGCTGTGCCCAGCACAGGTGGGGGAATCTTGGTGCATGTGAGGGCTGTGTTGTTTTGCAGGTGGGCAGAGGATTTCTGAGGGTTTTGCCTTTTTCTAGGTGTCAATCCAGATGACACATACAATGAAACACCCTATGAGAAGGGGTACTGCTTTGTTAGCTACTTGGCCCATCTTGTGGGCAACCAGAGCAAGTTTGATGCCTTCCTCCAGGTGGGTGTGAGCTGCAAAGTCAAAATGGCACGGCAGGAGGCCAGGGCACAGCAGCAATGTGGGAAGGACAGGCTGAGAGGGTGGCTGGGGAGAGGAAGATGAGGTGGGAAATGGGAATGTGATTAGGGGAATAAGATAAAGGCAGAGCCTAGCCTCGTGCTTGCAGCAGGTGCTGGGAATGTTGAGGGGTATCCCTGGGGATGCAGGGGGCTGAGCAACCCCTGTAGGGAACAAGGGTTGGAATGGGTTCCCCCGTGAGGCAGAGCACACAGAGGACTGGGCAGCACTGCTGGGGTGAGAGTGTCTTGCATCAGCCCCATCTGTCCCCACAGGCCTATGTGAACCGGTTCAAGTTCCAGAGCATCACTGCAGATGACACCCTTGAATTCTTCCTGGAATACTTCCCAGAGCTGAAGGAGAAAGGCGTGGATTCCATCCCAGGTCAGCACAGCGCCCTCCTGGCCAGGGAACAGGGGCTGCCATTTCTCAGCCCTGCACCCGTGGGTGTCAGAGCCGCCCATGTCCCCCAGAGCCTTTGCACGTTGGTTTGTGTGTTTTACTGGAGATGCTGTTGCTGCTGGCCCAGCTCTGTTGGAGGAGGCACGGATGGCACTGGCCAGCTGGGATCAGGCCCAGGCTTGGGCATGTGCCAGTTCAGCCTGATTTTTTTCCATTCAAACCCAGTTCCTGCTCTGTGCTTGGGTGCTGTTTCATGGGGTGTCCATGACTCAGCCTGGTGAGTCTGGTGAGCACTGGGATCAGGCCCAGCCAGCACTCTGGGCTTGGCCCAGCCTTTCTGGAGATCCAGGCTTGGCAGGAGCTTTCCATGCTGGAGCCAGCTCATTCTGCTGGTGGCGCTGGGGCTGATACCCACAAGCAGACCCTGAGGCCATGTGTCTGATGGCCTCACCCCATTAGTTTGTGGTAGTCACCATCCTTGGGCAGGTGTGGTGGCACTGGGAGAAGGTGGGGGGGGTCTGGGCAGCAGCAGGTGTTGAGTGAGCATGGTGGCTCATGGATCTGTTGCCAGCTCTCCCTGCTGCCTCGCTGCAGGGTTTGAATTTGACCGCTGGCTGAACACGCCGGGCTGGCCGCCCTACCTGCCTGACCTGTCGCCGGGGCAGCAGCTGATGAGGCCGGCAGATGAGCTGGCAGAGCTCTGGGCAGCTGACAGCTTGAACATGGAGGCGATCGAAGCCGTGGACATCACGGGCTGGAGAACGTACCAGCTGGTCTATTTCCTGGATCAGGTCCTGCAGAAATCCCCCCTGCCTGAAGGTGAGTGCCAGGGCACTCCTAGGGCTCTGGTGGCCAGAGGAGACACAGGGTGATGTGCCCAAGTCCAGCCAGTTGGCCGGGGATGTGAGGGCACATCGGGGGGACACATGGATGTGTGGCCATCAGCCCCTCTCCAACTGCTCTGTGGGTCTTGTTCTGGCACCCCAAGCCACCAGCACATGGCCCTGCAGGGCTGCCCAGCCTGGGAGGCCCAACAAGGGCACCATTCTGCCCAGAGTCAGCAAGTGCCTGGGGTCTTCCAGAACTGGGGGTGGGGGGCGCTTGGGCAGGGGCCAGGGCTAACCTGAGGCTGGGAGGATCCCAGAGAATTTGCAGCTGAGATGGACTCACAGGGTTCCCTGGGAGCAGGGCTGGAAGCTGGGTCAGAGCCCCGTGGGGGATGGTGACCACTCCCCTTTCACAGGAAATGTGAAAAGGCTGAGCAAGATGTACCCCAAGATCTCCGAGGCCCAGAATGCTGAGCTGCGACTGCGCTGGTGCCAGATTGTCCTCAAGAACAACCTGGAGGCTGAGTACAGCAAAGTCAAGGACTTCCTGCACAGCCAGGTTTGTCCCTGGGCAGTGGTGGCAGTGCCCAGCAGCATGCCAGTGGGGAGAGAAGGGCATGGGGCTCAGTGCCACAGAGACAGGGGTTGGCTCTTGCTTTTGATAGTCCCACAGGATTGTTTGGGTTGGAAGGGACCTTAAAGCTCATCCTATTCCACCCCATGCCATGGGCAGGTATTACGGCCGGGGTTTAGGGTCTGTCAGACCCCAGATCACCGTAATATCCTGGATAGAGGGTCTCTTCTCCAGGGCTTCAGGCAATCTCCCAAGCCATAGGTCACCTTAGCAAGCTGTATCAGCTCTATAGTGATATCAGCTCTTTAGTGATTTCAGCTCCTTAGCTTGCTAGGTGCCTCAGCAGACACAGGGAGGAGAGAGGAGAAGAGAGTATGGATTTCACAGGCATCTTTATTGCAAAGGGGTCTCTGCGAAGGGGTCAGTGACAGCTCTCCTGCTTTTACTGTGCAGGAGTGGGGTTTATAAAGGCTAAGGGGGTTTTGGAAACTGTCCAATGGTAAGGGTCGAGGCAAACGTGACCTATGGTCTTACAGAGAGATATCACAGGTACAGAATGGAAGCGGGGTTTTTTTTTAGGTCCGCTTCTTCATGACTTAGCATTTTCTTCCCTTAAACTGACCTCCAGAGAGGCCTCACAGCCTCCACGGAGGGCTCACAGCCTCAACAGCTGCTACAGGCAGGGACACGTTCCATTAGACCAGGTTGCTCCAAGCCCCATCCAACCTGGCCTTGGACACTTCCAGGGCTGTGCCAGCGCCTCACCACCCTCACAGGGAAGAATTTCTTTTCAATATCCTATCTAACCCTGCCCTCTGGCAGTGGGAAGCCATTCCCCCTTGTCCTGTCACTCCAAAGTCCCTCTCCCGCTCTCTTGGCACTGGAAGGGGCTCTAGGGTTTCCCTGGAGCCTTTTCCAGGTGAACACCCCCATCTCTCCCAGCCTGGCCCCAGAGCAGAGGGGCTCCAGCCCTCAGAGCAGCTCCATGGACTCCTCTGGACCTCCTCTGTCCACATGTGTCTTGTGCTGGAGACCCCAGAGCTGGATGCAGTGCTCTAGTGTTGGGGTCTTATGAGAGGGCAGAATTTCCCCTCACCTGCTGCCCACGCTGCAGGGGATGAGCCTAGGACACAGTTGGCTTTCCAGGCTGGGAGAGCAAATGGCCAGGTAACACCCAATTTTCACCCAAGTCCTGCTCTCCATCCCTCCATCCATCCTGTCCTGACCCAAGTGCAGGACCCTGCACTTGGCCTTGTTGAACTTCATGAACTTCTCAGGGTTTGCTCCTTCTCCAAGGTCCAGGTGCTCTCCCCTGTCTAGGTGCTGCAGTGCCAAGGGCTGCCCACAGCAACATTCCCCATCCTGTCCCATTTGCCATGTGCTCTGTGCCTTGCTAAGAGCAAGGCGATGCTGGAGCCATCGTGCCGGGGACAGGGAGAATGGGGACAGGGAGAATGGGGACAGGGAGAATGGGGACAGGGAGAATGGGGGGCGTCACCCCTGCAGCCGGGGCGGGGTCTGGGCCCTAACTGCGCTGTGTCTCGGCAGGGCAAGCAGAAGTACACGCTGCCCCTGTACCGCGCCATGTGGGGCAGTTCCGAGGCCACCCGGGCCCTGGCCATGGAAACCTTCTCTGCTACGGCCCCCCAGCTCCACATCAACGTCCAGAACTACGTCAAGAAGATCCTGGGCTTGGCGGGGGCTGAGGCCTGAGGCAGCCTGGGCTCTGCTCCCTCCACCGGTATTCCTGCTGGCAGGACTTCAGTGCCTCCCTCTCACTGCACATTTCCTTATTAAAATGTGTAATTTTTTCTCAATGTTCTTCCTGTTCCCAGTGAACCACAGGCCACCTTATAGTGACTTCCTGCCCCACTGCCCACCCTGCTCTGGGCGCTTGGGGTGCTGCTGGCTTCTCCTGGTGCTGGCACTGGTGGGATGGGCTTGGCCTTAGTGCCTGTAGGGCCAGAGCAGCTCCTGGCCCTGATCCACACTGCTCCTTGCTAGGCTCCTGCCCAGCTGCCACAGGTCTTGTGTGACAGTGGGGACATGGGGAGCTGGTGCAGTGTGGCAAAGCTGGGCCCTCCTGGCTCCAGTGCCCTGAGCTGCTGCTCCAGAGGAGCTGGGGATTGCTTCTCTACCTTGCTTTTTGCCACCACGCTGGGGCTCACATTGGGTTGGAGGAAAGGGGTGCTCCTGCTCTCCCAGCAGCAGTCCCAAGGGCTTTAAATAGCCAGTTGGGCATGCACGTCGCAGAGACTGTAGGAATAAGACAAAGCTGGACAGCCACAATGTTCTTTATTCCTTATCAAATGCAGCGATACGACTACACAAGTTCCAGTACAAAACTGCCCAAGGCTGCAGGAACATCGATAACCTGAGATCCTGCTGGCCATAATGATAACAAAGTGGTGATAACAAGAGCACCTAACGGCTCTGGGAAGCTCATGTGTACCCCACACACTCTGTGACCCCTACAACACCTCCCATTCTGAGATCTCCTAGGAAACTCGGGCGTGTCCTCTCAGAGAGGTGCATGGTCCTAGCACTCTGCACAACAGCAGCCCAGAAGCAAATCTCAATGGGCTACAAGTTTTCACACTAAATCTCTGACCCAGCACTGTGGTCTCTGCAGGAGTGACTGAGCCCAACCCCCGCCTGCCCAAAGCCAAGACCCCGCAGTGCCTGCTCAGAGGGTGCAGAGGTTCCTCACAAGTGGGCTCAAGATTTAAAGAGGGCTGGTAGATTTAAAGAGGGCATGTTCAGCCTGAATGAGGCTTCCCTGGGCAATGAGTGTCCTCTAGTGGATCAGCATTACTGGAAATAGACTGTAGTGTTGTTACAAGTTGCAGTGTAGAACCTTTCTCCAGCTGCCAGTCTGGTTTCCCAGGGAACACAGAGCCTGTCAGTACAATTATCATGACCTCTGGTAAGAGACTCCACTACCTATGAGGCATCTGGAAACAATCTCTCTAGTTTAAAAGGTGCCCTTGGCTCTCAGAAGCACCTGTCACCTCTGGTCTGACTCACCTGAGCAAGCCACCAGGGAGACAGACGGGATGGTCCCTAGAGCACTTCCCTTGGATTCAATCCATGACACGTTCTCCACTGCACACACTGCAATACTCTTGGCACACGGGAGCACGTACAGGCGTGTCAGGCTGTGAGATGCTGATGAGGAGCTCACAACTGCTGCTCCAGAACACTTCACTGAATGAAAATCATGGCTACAAGGGTGGGAACGTGAGGGCTGGGAGCTGCATATCTCCACAGGGATCCTGCACCACTCCAGCTTCAGACATGCAGAGAGCAGCCCCTGCAGCTGGAGCAGGACAAGATTTTGATTCCCAGCTTGTCACTCCCTCTTAGGGCAGTCCCAAGGGGTCTGGGCAGGGCTGGGACAGTTCCACCACCAGACACTTTACCAACACCATCCAGCTGTGAGGAGAGGTGAAGCTGCTCTCCTCTCCACTCTGCAGTGTAAGAAGCATGCAGGACAGAGCTGGGGGCTGCAAGGGGAGGGAACAGCAGCTGCTCCTGCAAGGGCTGGGAATGGCATTCTGCCTTCATTCACCTTCCTGCAAAGGCAAGGGCTCATAGAGCACTTCCATATAAAATTAGTAACAAGATGTAACACACTTATTTTTAACAATGTAACCTTCATCAAGCGCAGAACGTTTTTTGCTTAATTTTTTTCCAGAATGAAATCCAAGTCAGTCATGAAATGCCAGGAGAAGATGTTAATTCTTTATTAATAAATAGATTTAGAAAGGCTTAGCAAGACAGGATTAATGGATTTGATGGTCAGAGAGGACTGCTGTAATCTTCTAGTCTGACCTGCTGCAGAGCATAGGTCTGGATTCCTGCAGCCCACCAATCCAGGCAGTTGCACAGGGGTTTATCTGTTAATCCACACCATGGAGTCTCTGAAAAGTCACTCCATTCTGGTCCAAGGGCCAGTCTCCCTGTGAACACCACGCGCTCTTGTTCCCAGTTTCGTTCTGACTTCCCCTTACAGCCCTCGGGCTGGGTCAGCTGAAGCTCTTTAAATAGCAAGTTTAAATATTGTGTTTCAAAGGATTAGTGACTCTTACTCATGACTGCTTGATTTTACAGTGTAAGAGTAATAATGGGCTTGATTATGAACTTAGTAACTCCCCAAACCATGTGGAATTAATTGACGCCTGCAATGATTCCAAGTCTACATTGGGGTAACAAACGTAACAAAGTCCAAATGCTGCACAAAGGTACAAACCCAGCAAATCCAGAAAGAGCACCTCAGCTGTCCCTGCTCCTCCAGGGCTGCTGTAGTGTGCAGACACTGAGCCACTCCATATGTAACAGTAAACCAGAGCCAGCTCTAAAGTGCCAGTGTTTTTCAGGAACAAATGAGAAGGTGGATTACCAAGGCATGTCATATGTCTGCACTCAGCTCTGCACACTGCTTGTCTGAGATGTGGGTAGCTAAGGAATCTATGATGTCAAGGAGGAGGAGCTGACTGAGCGAGCGGAGATTTGGCAACTTGGAGACCTTCAAGGAAAACAAAACAGAAAAAACAGGAAGAAATTAAAACCCTCCCCAAATCATAGCTCATGTATTACCCTTTTACCCTTGGCACCCCATAGCAAGTCTGGCTGGGCACAGATGGTGCAAGATCCCAGCTGTGGGGCTGTGCTGCAGGGAACAGACCACGGGGCTCCAGTTGGGGCTTGGAACCAAATTGAGACTGCTGGGAGTGGAGAGCAGCAGGAACCTGCCCCCAGAGCTGCCCCTCTGTTGGTACTGACAGCCCCACTGCTACAAGAAACTGACTGAGCACTCTTCTGAGAGACGTGCTGGGCACCAGCACAGCCCAAGTTCTGAGAACTGTGGTTTTGCACTGAAAATGTGACTCAGGGCCTGATGCCTTTGCTGCTGTGCTCCCAAGGAAAAGCTCTTCTCAGTATCCATGCTGATTCTGCTGGCATTCTTCCTGCAGTCAAAGCAGGTCACTGGAGCACTTGCCAACAAAAACCTCCACCACATAAGATAGATGAGAATCTACAACCAACTTTATGCTTTTGGACTGTTCAGAAGCTTAACTGTTAGCAAGAAGGAGCTCTACACATTCCTTCTTTCTCCTCAACCTCATGGTAAGGAGCCAGTAATCCCTCTGTCTAGAGGCACTAACACACACCCAGCCTCCAGGCAGACTGTGCCCAAACACTCACCCACCCACCTTACCTGAACTGACATTATCACCTCACTCTAGAGAGCTGCACTGGGATAAAGAATAAAGATGTCCTGAGCAACCTTTGAAGGCCAGGAGGGAAATGGCTGAGGATGCTATCAGGAAGAGCTCAGGATGTGCTTGTAGCAATATCCCCTGTCTAAGGATCTGCCAGGACTGGGAGGGAGAGAGACCCCCTTAGCACTGGTGGGATCCTGCCCCCACCCAAGGCACACACTGCAGAACAGATCAGGGTGTCACTACAAACACGTCACAACAGCAGGTTTATTAGGGCTTTTGCACAACACTGACACACAAGAGCCTGAAAACACATTGCCCAAAGCAGTGAACCTCTGGGAAACAGCTCTTCAGTAATGCTCCTGCTGTGGGGGAAACTCCTTAACAGTCCAAATCCAGAACAGCATTAAGTAACTGGAAGAACAGGAGATCCCACAGCCAGGGACCCAGCCTGCCTGAGCTCTGGTGACCCACTGGGTTTGTGCCCGAGAACAAATCCCCCTCAGAGCCCGTGGCTAGCCCAGGAGCAGAGCGTGTCCGTGCCCAGTCACACTGAGTCACCCAGCCCAGGCCAAGAATCACACAATGAGGCCTCTCAGGCCAAGGGAAAACATTGCATAATTGAGACCTCTCTGTGCACATCTGCTTGACAGTCTTCCAGCCATGTTTTGATGAACACTGTTCTACCAGTCAACAGTTTAAATATAAAACATTTCCCCACATCCTGGTGAGGAAGTACAGCTGAGGAACGCCCTCCAGCTCCCATCGCTGGCTCCCGGTGTTGTAATGTCCATTTCCCCCTGTATGTTCTGGGGAGAATCACACCTCTTTGTCTTCCTGTGGCCTCCACTGGGAAGTGATACTGTGGTATTTCAGCCCTCAGTGGCTGCAAGGCACTGACCCCAACCCCAGGGATGTCCTGTACCCTGCAGTGGGACCATTACCCATCTCTGCTGAACTGGGCTGCTCCACAGGACTCATGGGGCCAGAAGAAAACAGACAGGATAAACGAAGGCAGGGGCTGCAACCTCACGCTGTGGACTCTCCTCTGGGAATGATTTCTGGATGCTGGCTCCACTCTCAATGCTTTTTATGCAATTTCAGTTATTTCTGAATGTAAAATGTGTCATGCTCCAGCAACTTTGGCATTTAATGAAGAGCCTGAACATCACCCTGTCTCCTCTCCAGACATTAATGGGGCATAGCCATGCTCTTCTTCCCCAGGAGGATTGTGAGTTTAAATATACAAAGGAGAGCGAGCTATTTGAATATTAACTAGGGAATTATTATCAGTATGTGTGTAGCATCCAGAAATCCCAATTCATATGATTTATCTACCTATTTCAGCAATGCTAATGAGCTGAGCAATGAATTGATGACATGCTGGGGAACTCTCATGGAGGGATCACATCTCATAGGAACAATTAAATGACAATATCCTTATTCTCTCAAGTGAGGACAGGAGTATCAGCACATCAGGCTCTTGACCTTTCCTGCCACTAATGCATAACCCCATCAAAACAGAACCACAGAATTCTTAAGATTGGAAAGGACCTCTAAGACGATGGAATCCAACTGTTGAACATGGAAATCACAGAGAGCCCAGCCAGGACATGGTCCTTTGTTTTAGAGCACATGACAATAAAACATGTATAACAGAGAATATTTCAAGGGGAGTATGAGGAGCACATTGATAATTGCTAGTGAGGGAGAGATTTGTGCCCTCAATATACAACAAACTTACCCTGCTATACACACACCAATCCAACAAGGGCATGGGGCAAAATGAACAGCTGGAACAACTGGAAATGTAAACAATTTTGGGTAACTTCTGCTTGGAAGGGCTTCACATTTCTAGACTAGCTTGTTCTAGTCTTTAATTTACTTTGGTGTGAGAAATGTGCCTAGCAGTCCTGTCAGCAAGTGTCAGTAACATGCAGCCAGCTCTCAGCTGTCTCACAAGGAAGAATTAAACTGATTTCTATATGAACATGTCTTTAACCAAGGCAGTGACAGAGGACAGCAGTTCTCAAAAGCCACAGAAAAGATGCAACCAACCTTGGTGAACTGGTGAACGATGATATGCAGGCAGTGCCTCTTCATGTCCAGGGCCTGGGTCTTGTCAGCTGCCTCTAAAATCTAGAGCAGGAGCAAAAATGTAGTTTCCTTTCTGCACAGCTCAGATGCACAAACAGTCCTGACCCAGAGCAGGTTAACTCCTCCTAGCTAGGGAACATCTCCATTTTGCTTACAAACTGAATCTTTTCTGAACTATTCAAACATAAGCTTTTGATTTTAAACGGAGTATGGAGTCCTTAAGAGCTAATCAGCAGGAATTGCTTCTGCTTGTGCTGCAAAGGTTCTGGCTGCCTTCCTGAGAGCCGGCACTGCATTTTTTACCACAAAATATCTTTTGTTAGCTCAAACTCCACGGCAAGGTCCTGTCAGCATCACTGATAAAACAAGACTAATGTCTGTCACCTGCAGACCACCATTTGCCCTGGAACAAATGTCTGCCAAAAAGGGTTTACAGGTGAGTGCTAAGCATGTGATCATCTTAAAAAGACCTTTACAAACACAGTTCTGTAACAGGGGATGAGAGCTCAGGAGGAGCTAGGTGAGCAGTACCTGCTGAACCCTGCAGCACAGGAACAGAAGTGACACAGTATCAGGTAAGGAACAATGCTGCTGAAGGCTGGGCTCCCACATATGTCATCACATAGGGCCACTGCCACTGGAAGGGTCTGGGCAGTCTCAGTCACCTGGCCCTGGGAGTACTCACTTGACCAGACCCCTTGGCTTTGCTCTAAGTGACTAACTGAAATGCTTGAGGACAATTACCTGGAGCACATTCTCCACTGTGACATTCATTTCCAGATTCTGCTTACAGTAGGCCTGGAGTCTGTTGTTGGAGAAGCCGTAATAGTAAGGTGCTGCAAAGAGGTATCTGTTCATTCCATTGAGGAATAAACCAGAAAGCAAAGGTGAGAGCGTTGACAGCAAACAAATCCCTGTGAGGAGTGGAAGTGCAGAGCCTGCTGGTGCCCCCCCAACAGACCGTCCTCCTCCCAGTCTGTGCCAGGCAATCCAAAGCAAAAGGAAGGTGACCTGCTGGACATACACTCAGATCCTCCAATTCCTTCCAATCTAAGGATACAGGGAGTCCTCAGGAGGCATGTTCACTTCTCCATAATAGATGTATCTAAGCATGGACTCGAACGCTTGCTTGCTGGGAACCATTTCACCTATAGAAATGTTCACTTGCCCATCTTCTGGCATGAAGGAACGAAACATGGCTTCAAAGTAACTGGAAAGGGAAATGAAACTGATATAACACATTCTGTAGACAGATGGTTTAACCCAGTATTGTTCAAAGGCTGCTATTCAGAACCGCAGCTTCCAAAGCAACACATTCAGGTGACAACCTGGGCAAAAACATTGCCCATTTATTTTTTCATGTATGTCTGCCAGTGAAAACTGCAAATATAATCCCCCTAATTACCTATCAGAACTACCTGAATTTTGTCTGTTTCTTGAAAACTAGGACACATGGTGCTTTGATTTTTCTCTGATTTGCATAAGACCCAGCAGAGAGCTTAAAGCATTATGAACTTCCTCGGTATCTACAGGCTGCCAATCATCAGGGCTGTTTTAAGAGCTGTGAAATGCTTCTGGTAAAATACCACGGTAACAAATACTGAATATTGTTACTGGGTCTGGGAAAAAATTGTGACGGTATTTGAAATAGAAATTTTATATGAACACTTCATGTTTGGTGGAACATAAGGTGCAGGTCCACAGAACACACAAGTGCAGGACAAATCCACTCCACCCACACCCGGAGGAGGGAGAACAGTCCCACCACAAGCAGAGTGGACTCCTTTCTCTGCATAAAGCATGGGAACACTCTAGTCTCTGTCGTTTTTTGTTATGTTTATTCATAACCAGTCTTAAATATCAGAAAGTGAGAAAGAAATTCAAGTTCCACATAATACAATACGAGTTGTTCACTGTCAGAAGACTCCTTCTGACCTCAGTGGACATCTGCTGCTTTCCACTTCACTGAAATCACCTTATGTTTTCCACCCTTTTTCCCTTCCTGTGATTTTACAGATGCTTTGTCTTGCAGTGCAGCTTCTCACACACCCTCTGCAGAATCTCCGCAGTTCTAATTTCTTCCTATCTTTCCCTGCTGGGTATCAAATGGAAAAAAAAAATTTAATCACTACTGCTTAAAGGCTTATTATACTCATTGAGCAAAGCTGCGTCTTAACACTTCATGCAGACTTAAGTTCCTCCCTGTCTTCTAAACCAAGCCAGCTGAGCACAGCCTGCCCAGCCCTGCGCTGTCCTTCACACACACTCTTGGTACAGTGTTAGGAACAGAGCTCACCTGGAGCGAGCTGCCAGGATGGCTTTGTGGGCTGGCCGTGGGTGCCCATCTAGGAGCAGGATGATATCACAGAATTCAGTCCCAGCTCCTTCCAGGTAAGCCTTCATGTCCTGAATTAAGGATGTTCCTGAAATTAAACATAATGAAATAGAGACATGATAGCTCCAGGTGACCAGGTACTATCAAACTAATACATGGCCAAGCCAGAGCTCCAGCCCCTCTTTCCTTTGGGACTCAGTGTGAATTTGAGTCAAGTCCTCCCTCATAATCTTGGAGCAAAATGAGCTTCATCCTTCCCCATCACAGCTCATTCCCTACTGCCCCTCCCAGAACCAAAACTGTCAGCTCTGCTTTCTGCCAACGACAGCAAACTCCAGCTGTGGCAACACTGACAGGTGCTCTCTACAGATATGAAAGCTGATTTTCCCCTCCCTTTGCACTATTTCCAACCACAAGGAATATAAAATTATGTGTCTTGATGAAAAATCTTCCCCAAATCAGCAACAAAGGCTTCTCTTATCCAGTATTTTAATCAACCTTTGTAAATACATAACTGAGAAACAGCACATCCAAGTCTGCTATAAACTCACTCATATTTTCAAAGTTCATCTTTCAGTTTTCAGTGTTTGGGTCTGTAGTGGTTTTGGTCTCTCACACCATTCCAGCTCTGGATACAGAACTGGCTCTGCCACCTTCCCAGTCAGTGCACCTCTCCCTGCTGGGACAAATGCCAGCCAAAGCCTTTCTACTTGACCTTCCAAGACTAGTTTCCTTCTCTTCCTCTTTAGTTCCCAATTATTTTCGTGCAGCACTCCACACCAACACTGCCAGTGCCTCTGAACTTTGTGGCCTTAGAAAATTTCATTATTACATTCCTTGTGCTGTGTGTCAGGATGTTAAAATGTTGAATAAGACTAGTCCCAAATCAGCCCCTGATGAATTTCACAATAAAACTGTAAATCACATCTTTCTCTTCTCCTCCCTATCTCCTGTTCCTTTCACACATGCATACAGAGCAGTTCCTTATTCACAAGATCCTCTTCCTTCCTCCTGCTCCTCCTTGGTGAACACCTTCAAGCAGGCTGTTTCCCTGCTCAGCTCTGTCACCCTTCAGCCACTTACAGTGACTGTCCACTGCCTTTTTCTGGATCACTCTTTACACCCTTCTGCTCCTTCTCTCATGTCTCTGAACAGGATCAGGATGGTTTATTGCATGAACATGATCCCATGTACTTTGATGGGACACGGTTCTGATTGAAACTCATTGGGAAAAGAACTGTTGTGCTCTGTCTCAGTCCAGGAGAGAGCCTGAGCAGTTATCCCAACTGGGAACTGGTGGGCTGTAGAGGGCTGCTTCCCAGACATCTCCTCAGGGTAAACAAACCATTAGCAAAGCCAAAGCAGCACATGGAATTACTCCATAAAGCAGGAAGGTTACCAATGTCGAGCGGCTGGTCAGAGTGTGTTCGGACAGGAGGCTGCTGCTTTCTCCGGACAATCTCCACAATGAGGGATGAAGAAAGATGCTCAAACTCCTTCATCATTATGACTTGATTAAAATGGGATTCCTTCACCACAAAGTTCAGGCAATGTTCCTTAAAAATATACCAATATTAATTTAAAAATGTATGGTTTATTTTTTGAAGTCATCTTACAGCATCCCATAAATGTTACATGTTACATATCCCATCAACCATCCTTTCCTTTGAAGCTCCATATGGGTCCTGCAGCTGGAACTATCCAACAGTGATATCCTTATCCTTCCTAAATGACCACTTAGGCTCCTACTTGAACAGGAAATCCAGGGCAATTCTAAGCATCTAGAAAAAATTTGACTAGAAATATTAACAAAGAAGAGATTAACTGCCCATTTAGCTGCTCCAAAGCTTTCTAAAACAGGAATCTCAGGAGATATTGAAAATTTCACTGAGATAATGAAGAATGGTTGCTACCTCATAATAACTTTTAACATAATTAGACACCAAAAGTTAATGAAAAGGGTGAAGAGATTTTAATTCTTGACACTCCTCATTAAGGGTCAAAAGAACTTACAGGATTCCTTGTGTGGGTTTTGCCTGAACCTTTTCCATAAACACAGCAAACAGTTCAAGAGCTCTGGAAGGCTCTTGTATAATAAACTTCTTACAAAAATAAGTGTGGTGAAAAGCTGACAAATCAACCAGACCTAATGTTAAACAGTTAGAGACAAAAAAAGGGCACTTCATTTCCCAGTATGAACCAAGGCTTCCCTTCATTCCACTTTTATAAGCTATAAAAACAATCTACACCAGCTCACCATAAGATGGGTACAAGTTCACCCAAAGCATCATTACTACTATCTGTTTCTGCCAATTTATTTCACCTGGGATCTATAGGTATCTGTCAGGACTCACCTGTGAAACATTTTAAATCATGGCTGGGATGCCAGAAAGAACAGCTTTCTACAGAGGCCCCACCCATGAGGGCTAATGAGCACCTGAGCAGACAGGATGCCAGCTCAGGGTGACCCTGCCTGACTGGAGCTGTGTGCAAGAATCCCTGTCACTCCAGAGGTAGCCAGGGTAGGTGGGGGAACCAGATCCACCTTCCACCACCAACCAGAAGCTTGAGCTTCTGGGCAGCTGATGGCACGCACTATGGTGCCATGCACCAAAGGCTGTGCCAGCATTTGCACACTTGCTGCTGGCCCTGATGCTTCCTCCTGGAGGCCTTTCCTCTCCCAAATCCAGTGCACACACAGTGCCTGAGGAAGTGCTGGTGCATACTGGTTTCTCCAGCCTCACTGTGCCTGCAGCCACCAGCAATATGGTCACTGGTATGCACAGGCTGAACATCATCAGCAAGTACTGCACAGTCCTGCTCTGGCTCTGGGACTGGGGGCAGGAGTTGCTTCCCTGCAGGTTCAGCAGAACTGGCTCTGGGCACTGCTCTGGGATCAGCACAGCCAGCACCTCTTGGGCTGCAGCCAGGGGTCAACTCTACCCTGATTGTCACCGAACACCCAAAAGCCTCTCACCCACAATAGAGACAGAGAATCACTGGCACTTTTTGGTTTTCAGTGCAAAGGCCTGAGAACAGAGTTTAGTTTTTCCATCTAGAAAATGAAAGAACCTATCTGCAGTGTCAGTATATATAACACAGCAAGACCAGGAAATGCACTGGTTCCATCTTGCTGCAGCAAGAGTGAACTGATGAAGAGCCAAAGTCACTCTGCCCTTGACATTCTACAAAGCAGATATGCAAAAATATTGAGCATGTATTGAAAAAAGCCTACATAATATCACAAGCCACTGTAGGACAACCCACACTAAATATACTCAAGCAACTGTAATTAAAGGAATGATGAATTTGCAAAAGCTGATACCTTTGGCCAAATGTTAATTACATAATTTTTTTTTTTAATTTCTTATCAGTTACTTTGTATGCAGATAGCGATTACCTTTAGCTGATCTAGCTGAAGCTTGTTAGCATTCTCACACACAATGAGCACATTCTGCAGATCTACAGATGCTTCAATATACTGAAGGCAGAGCTGTTCCAGCCGAGAGAGCTTGAAGTTTAAGGCCAGTTTGTACACATCCATAATGAGTAACACATCCTGCACATGACCTGAAATTGCAAGAGGGAAAACTGCTGGAAAGCTCACAGAACAAAGAGAGGAACCCTTCTGAAAGTATTTTTTATATCAACCAGTGCAATCAGAATAGTAGAACAGGCAATGGCTGGAATATTTTTAAAGAGAAAATAATTCTATTCCTGGTTAGATAAAATCTGAATCAATACTTGAAGAGGAGGTTCAAATTTGAAGCATGCAAACGACAAAGATTTTGTGACCATCTGGATCACAATTTTTTGAAACCCTCCAATGAAAGTGAAGTCTCTAAAACCTCTGACAAGCCCCAGAGCTTGCAGCCCAATTTCTCACAGCGCCCAGCTGCTAACAGCCCTGCTGGAGTCCTTGGGTTTTACACAGTATTAACAATCAGCGCCCTGACTCTGACAGACCCTGATGAAGGTACTCTGTGCTTCAGCCTGCACAGACCCACAGCTGGTCTACGAAGGCTGAAGCAAGAGAGGAGCAAAGGAGACCCTTGTAGGCCACTGCAACAGGGTTACTGGGACACCAACTCAAGGAATAATCCCCCATGGCCTTTGCTTTCCTCACAGGAGATCTCCGCCCATCTGCTCTAACTACTTTTTAATAGAGAAAAGCCCTCTCACATGTCACGTGCCTTCCCTGTGTCTAATTGGAAAATCCCATTTGATAAGCATGCCCAATTCTATTAGCTCAGCCTCTGGATGGCTCCCCAGGGTGCTGCTCTCTGAACTGAGAGGAGCAACTAGGACTACAAATGGGCAGGGAAGGGCCCATGGAAGATCCCAGCAGAAGGGCGAGCACCAGGGAGAACCCCTCATGGGCTGTGGAAGAGGGGCAGGCTGCCTGGGAAGCCTGTAACAATGGGAAGAGCTCAGGGGTCCAAGCCTTCCCTTGGCCTGAGCCTGTCCCAAGGTGAGGGTACCAAGGATCAGTGAACATTGGGAGCGGATCTGGCAATGTCAGCAGAATCCAGGGAGCAGTCTCCTCATCCCCACTCAGTGGGATTATTCTCAGACAGACCTTTTCACAGGGAAAGCTTTGGCACAAATGGACACGTGGAACTTTTTTCCTGAGAATTATCTTTGCAGAAAGCAAAGATCTTGGCGTGAAGCTGAAAGAAAGCTCAGTGCTAGGACAGCTGTACCTCACTGTACTTCAGTGCGCCCCATGGCTGCAGCTTCCCCAGCCCCAGCAGCTGGATTCCTTGTATCCAGTTGTATCCAGCCTCACTCCCATTGACCCACAGCCCTCACCACTCACACAGCCAGGAGCTGGATTCCCTGTGTGGAAGCTGCAAGATCTCTGGCTATTACTTCCCCACCCACAAGTGTTTTTAACTCAGAGAACATCAATGAATGCACCAAATGAATTTTTCCTTTCTTGAGGCATTCCTTCGATTGGATTTTTAACAGGTGACAAATTGCACACCCTTCTGTGGGGTCTCAGTTTAAAATGGATCAAAACAATATCAGAAAAAGAAATAAGCCAAGCCAGGATAAGATACATGGTACTTCCAAGCAGGATGTTGTCAAAATACCACAATATTTTTGTTTGTTTGGGGTTTTTTTACACCTTTTGGAATGATCAAGAACTCATTCTTCCTTGATATTTGAAAAAAATTAGGAGAAAAAAAAAAAGCATAGTTAGTACGCTCTGATAAAAATCTGCTTTTTGTTTAATCTCAGGTTAGTAATTAAGTGCTCAGAACAGGACTGATCACCTGCAAATGCTGGATCCCATTTCCAAACACGTTTGCCCCCCTCCCCTCCCTAGTGTCAGTGTTACTTCACCCTGCTGCCCTACCTTTTCGGGGATACTTGATCTTATCTGTGTACAGGAACTGCATGAGCACCTCAAAGGGCTGGGCCTCGGCCTCTCGGATAGGCACTTCCAGCAGCGGCTGCAGGCGGCACAGCTTGACATTCCCACCAATCCCATCCTTCTGGCATGTGGTGTGTCCATCCTCTTCAATGTCTTGCTTTGATTTCTAATGAAACAGAAAGACCACCCAAATATGGCACAAGCCTGTGCCAGTTCACACAAGTTACCACCAAGGAGAAGAGGATCCTTCTCCTTGCTCCACATTCTTCAAGACCCAGGATTCCTAACTTCAGGATTATCTTGAAGACAACAAGGAATTCATGTCTTAGACTTACTCTTCCATATCCTGGGACACACATGGATGAGAACACAAGTAAGCTCCTGGATATAGGTCAGAAGCAGGACATCAGAGCAAGGGAGGAATGAACTGCAGTGAACTCACATTTCTGCCCACAGCTGGGACAGCCTCACTCTGTGAAGGAGGGACAGGTGGGAATATATTCCACAAACCCTGCCTTGCAAAGGCAGAGCACAAAGTGCTGCACAGAAGTATTTTAAAGCTCTCTGTTACTTCAAGTTTCACTTTGACAGCCTTTTCCCACAGCCTTTCCAGCGGTGAAAGAATTAACTGAGGGGCAGTGAGGCATCCATATCCTACTGCAGATTATGTGCTACTACCTCCTCAAAAGCCATTAAATGTTTGCTGCTGAAAAGCTGGAAGTAGTCAAAATTAATAGACAATAATTAGAGGCACCAGAGTTTCACCTCTGGAAAAAGTCAAAAAATACAAAGGTTAAGGGAACAGAGGCAACTGAAACCCTTAGCATTGCCTTTTTTACCACTAATCTGTCTGATCTTGCAGGCCATCCCCATGACACAGCTCTTACCTCTCCCACAGGGAAGGGTACACACGCCTCTCTGGGGCATTCCACAAGATTAGACCTCAGACAGCTACGAGAGCTTCCAAGAACCACACTGTCAAATCCAGATAACTGGATTAACTCTGGCTCCTCCATGTTACACCCTTGACACACATCCAGTAGCCTTTGTTAATACTAAAGATCCTCTTTATTTTACTTGCTCAAGAGCACCTTAGCATCAGACACTGCTTCCATCCTCCAGCTGTCTCAACAGGTATTACTTTTCTCCTGACAACCTTATTTCCAAACCTGGGCAGAATAAGCCTTACCTTGCTACAAGGCTACTTTTCCAAAATACTCACCTGTTTTATCCTCTCCCTGGCCTGCATGATTTTCTTTTTCAGCCACTTGCAGCGAGCGGTGACAATTGCAGTGTGCCCTTGGACTCGCTCCTCCTTCTGCCAAAGGCAAAGGCAGAAACCACATTCAACTTTTATCCCCAAATCACGGTCATGACAGATGGCAGAAGTCATAGCAACTGGGGCTGAACCCTAGGTTATGATACATTTCAAGTCAAAGGCAGTCTTACATCTGCTCTGCACATACAGATGAAATTCAACACCTATTTCCCCAAAGGCTAACAGCAAACACCATTTGGGAAAGAGACTGTGTCACATTCACTGAGTGGAAGCTGCTGTGTCACATATAGTGCTTTTTATTCTTGCATCTGACTTTCTGTTTAATTTTCCCTTTTCAAAATAACAGTATGGTTTTTGCTATTGTTTCCCATAATTTATTTCACCTGTTGTTGAGGATCTGTTCTCTGAGCTTTGCAATGCTTTTTCTAACTTTTTCTTTTTGCAAAAGGAATGTGGGTAAGTTCAAATTTCTCATGTTTATCTTCAGAAAACCTGTTCTCTGTTAAATTTTTTAACTGTTTTCATTACTTGAGAATCATTCTCCTGTACTGGTTTTTCTAATTCTCTTTTATTTCAGTAATTAAAAATGGCTCTTGAAATGATAATGGGTTTGCAAAACACTGACCTGCCTTCCTAGGAGGCAACTGGGACCTGGGAGTACAGAGATTGTTGGTAAATTTTCATATTGCAACTCTATGTAACATGCTTCAATAAAATCAGGTTAAGTAAGTGACCTACAGATCTTCTCAGTTTAAAAGTTTCCTCTCCATTGCAGCTTTAAAAATTTATCTGGATCAGTGAAAGTTACCAAACCATGCAGACAGTTCACCAGTGATTCATTCCCAGGGTTTCTGGCACAACCACTGCACAATTTGCTTTTTCCCAGCAAACACACCACACACACAGTAACACCCCCATTGGCACCTCTCCAATAAATTCTACTCACCTCCCCCAAAACAAACTCCAAATCACTGAACTGTCTGTTTTCCCATAGCCTTCCATAGTCTTCATGGAGAGTGCATTTAGGGTAACAAGAAAACTAAAAAAATAAAACCCCACAGAAGACAGAATTAATTCCAGTGGCTATATAAACTTCAAATCTCACATCACTCTGAAGCAGAGGAGCCTGAGGTCAGATCTCCTCAGGGTCTGCAGCTTCCTCCTGAGGGGCAGTGGAGGGACAGCTTCAATCTCCGCTCGCTGTGAGCAGGGACAGGACCCAAGGCATGGCTGGGGCTCTGTCAGGGGAGGGTCAGGCTGGATATCAGGGAAAGGTTCTTCCCCCAGAGGGTGCTGGGCACTGCCCAGGCTCCCCAGGGAATGGGCACGGCCCCGAGGCTGCCAGAGCTCCAGGAGCATTTGGACAACGCTCTCAGGGATGCACAGGGTGGGATTGTTGGGGTGTCTGTGCAGGGCCACGGGTTGGACTTGATGATCCTTGTGGGTTTCCTCCAGCTCAGGATATTTCTGATTCTATGATTCTATAACCAAAAGTGCCAAGGTTACATTTACTATCACTGGATTTTCTTATTAACTCAGCCTCAGTGTAGCACATAAAGTAGAATGTCACAAGCTAACCAAACACATGCAAGGGCTTCCCCCATGGTGATGTTAAGGACAGATAACACAGCATAACATGGAAGAATTGTGTCTCATCACAACTTCCAGATATGAGGATTTGGAGGCTGGGAGTCTCACTCGCTCTCAAAACTTGTCTGAGGGTGCCATGCAATAAAAATAAACTTGAATGTACGTGAGATTTAATGCAGTGTGACTATTCTGAATTTAAAATTTTCAATTCCCATAGTTCTGTTGGATGGGAGTGGAAGAGCTGCGTGGAGATAAAACCACAATACAAAACACTCTGCCCTGGAGCCCTGAACAGGACATGTGCCCCAGAGCACATGAAGAGGAACAGCTGCTTTTAATGAAATAACATAGCAAATCCCATCTGCTACACTTTCCAATGATTTGTCAAAGTTGTCATGATCTCTGTAGGACTTCAGAAGGCACTAGAGGGCTTGACCTTACCAAAACGTCTGTCCAAATAACATTTCTCAAAAGATTTTAAAGAAACACATTGACCTTTGAAAGCTGAATCTGAAATACAGAGGCTGCCTGTAAGAAGGCCATGGACTAAAAGCCATGGAGTTCATGGTGAGCTAAACCAGTCACTCCACAGACAGGACTCATGTGGAATTGGTGTGGAACTGAGAATGTTTATCAGCAAATTACCTGGAACCTGTACATCTCTCCACTTCTGATGTTATTGTCCACTGTACCACCAAAGATGTACATAGCATCTGAGATAACCGCTGCCGCATGGAAGAGTCTCCCACTGGGTAGCTGGGGAAAGAAAATAGGGAATAAACAGAAAGAAAAGGAAAAAAAAGGCAAGGTAATAAATAAAAGCCTGTTCTTCTGCCAAGAAAAAGGATCTGCTATTAACAGATCAACAGTGAAAAGGGAAAATCACAGAATATCTGAATTGGAAGGAACACACAGGGATTGTTGAGTCCAACCCTTAAGTGACTGGCCCGTGTGGGGATCAAACCCGCAACCTTGGCATTGCGAGCACCGAGCTCTGAGCAAACCAGTGCAGCCCGGGGTCACACACTCACACAAACTCACACACTCACACACACACTATCACACAAACACACTCACACACTCTCACACACACACACACCATCACACAAACACACTCACACAAACACCATCACGCAAACACACTCTCACACACTCTCACACACACACTCTCACTCACACACACACACACACTCACACACACTCACACACAAACACACCACACACACATACTCTCACACTCACATACACACATATACTCTCACACACACACACTCACACACACACTCTCACTCACACACACACAGACACTCACACACACTCACAAACACACACACGCTCACACACACACTGTCACACACACCCCATCACACAAACACAGTCACACACACACTCATGCACACTCACAAACACACTCACAAACACACTCATACACACCTACTCACACACACCTACTCACACGCACCCATACACTTGCATCCTAAGACTGACATTTGCTGTACCTCAGGATTGTTTCCTAGTGTGTCTAGAACATATTGTCCAGCCACATTTAAGAATGCCCATTCACTGCACCTTCTAATCAGTGGTACCTACACAGGTCTACATATCATGGCAGTTACAAAACGTATCATTTACAAAACTAAAGCCAATGTCATTTTCCACATAAACCCCACACATCCTTCTAGCAATAAGCAGATTCTGCAAATGTGATCACTGTGCTTATTCCAAATGCTGTCAGGAACTTGAAAGGTGAATGATCATCTACCTCAGCAGGACTGAGCCCCAGGCCTGTGAGCACCCGCCTCCCTCACAGCTTGAAGGGCTGAACCATCTGGCTAAGGCCCTAGGAACGTCCAGTGCCGAACAGGAGCCCAAGGCTGGAGCTTTTGGCAGAGCTGGCACCTCAGAGCCACAGCTCTGGTCTCCATCCTGCTAGCTCCACAGAAAGGAAAGCCCCCCACACTGCAGCTATTTATAGGGCTGAAGGATCACACCATCCCAGCAACAAACCCCACCTCGGAGCTGCAGCATCGGGTGATTTTTGAAGAGTCACTGCAAGCCAAAGCCACCGTGACCCTCCTGCAGAGGACACACCACAGCATTTTTACTCATTTCTTCTGAGGCTACACAAAGGTGTGTGAACACATCAGCATATCTCACTGAGAGCTCACAGAAAGGCTTCAAGTGGTGAGAGAAACTTCTTTTTTTTCCCCTAGTTTGATCAGGCTTTTCGTCTTCCAGGCAGTAAATCTCATCAAATCTTTGCCAACAAAATAAAAAGCCCTCTGGTATAAGAAATTTTTGCTTCTTGTACATATTTATAGACACCACTCAAGTAAAGTCAAACATGAAACAAGATTATGTTTATCTGGAGAGGCAGATTTTCCAGGAAACCATGCTGACTGGCAGTTCCCATTCCCACCAATCCACCCCTCTCAGCACAGTATCACACAACAGCCTCATTTAGCCTGTTACTCACCACACTTTCCATGACTTGTTCTTTTCCTCAAACTACGGCTTTTAAGGAGACAATCCCCCAGTCAGTAACTAGGACGTGGGTATTTTTCTCAGATGTACAAACCACAGACTTGCTTACCTTAAAAGGCACATTTGCCTGTGCCAGTTTAGCAAACTCTCTGGATAAACAAGATGCCTTCTGTATCCAGTGTGTTTCATGGATACTTTATGAAGGAAACTTCAGAGTTAGTTCTAATAAATACTGTGATGGGTTATGGAATAACACTGATCTGTTAGTACATTTCTGCTTGGACCCAGTTCCACACCTCTCTGAAAGAGGATGAGATTAATGTCAAATACAATCTATTTTCTATAGCCTCTGCTTGTTCTTAGCAGTAATCTCATTAACTAAATAAGATGTACTGATTGAAATAATCAACCATATTATAATGGGTTAAAAACACATCTGTCACCTTCATCAACTGGAGCTCCAACCTCATCCCAAAGTAAGAAGTTTGCTTGCCAAGATCTATTCCCACACAGCTAGGCTGGTGTTAGCTGTACTGTAACATCTTTCTCACAACTAACTGCAATCAAAACCAAACAAAATGAACTGTTCTAGCAGAGCTCAAATGCAGCCCACATGCTTTAGACTTATTCAGGTAATTTTCCACTTCTTTTTTTTTTAATAAATAATATTTTAGTTTTGCTTTTAATTAAAATAATTCTCAAAATTCTCTAGTATTTCGTTTTTAAAAGCTGCCACTGAATTTAACAACCACTTTTTTTTTTCAATCAAAAAACCTTACAGCTCTGAAACAACTGGTGCCAGAAAGCAAACATGAACCACCTGAATATTTAACCAGGTAAGATGTACTTGCCAGTCACATCATATTCAACTCCAACAATCTCTGTGGAATGCTGTAATGATGATTTTTCTTTTGTAATGGTTGGTACTGGCCAAGGAACCAGAGCTCTGTAGTTACTAACAACTTAAGCAATCGAACAACTTTACTTTCTAAATACACAGCCCACGTTTTTAAAGAGAGAAATGTAAAACACAGAATGACAGCCTGGAACAGAAAAGGCCATGTCCAGTTCTCAAAACATTGTGCAGCTGAGAGTTTCAGGGTGTTTGTTTTACTGAATCAGAACAGCAGAATTCGGGCCAGCACAAACCCCCAAGTGGAGATAACAACGCTGCAAGTGGTGACGTTTTGGTGCCACCTGCATGGGGAACAATGCTTGGGCCTCCCAGGACCAAGGATTTGGCCACAGGAACTTTGTTCCAGTGCAAGGAAGGAAAGCTGGGTCCTCAAGAAAATATTCAGGAGGAAAAAAAGGTTACTAGAGCTCAGGAGTACAAACATTCTGGTCCCCACGTTCCTCATCCACCAATACCAGACACCCAGAACTTGCCCTATCTTGAATTTTTCACTGGGAGATCTCCCAAGCTGCCAAATCCAGATGCTGAATACACTCACCCCAGGCAGAGTTTATAAGAAACAGCTTCAAAATCCTGCTAGCCAGGATGGTCAGAAAGTATGAGAGGAAGTGGTTCAAATTGCAGCAGGGGAGGTTTAGGTTGTATACTAGGAAACCTTTTCTCCTTAAAGTGGTTGTAAGCATTGGTACAAGCTGCTCAGGGCAGTGATAGAGTCACCATCCCTGGAAGTGTTCAAAAGGTGCATGGCACTTGGGGATATGGATTAGAGGTGTGTGGCAGTGCTGGATGGATGACTGGACTTGATGATCTTGAAGGTCTTTTCCAACCCTAATGGTTCTGTAATTCTATGATTCTAATTTCATCTGCTGGCACAAGTCCAGATGGTCCTGTGTGATTCCAAAGGGATTTGTCTTTCTCATTCCTAGTACATACAGAAATGCTAAAAATCACAGACAAAGAGGCACTGCCAATCTGAATGTATTTGTCAGCTCTAGATCCTGTACTTACCTCTCCATCAATGTGATCTCCTTACTTTATTAACAGTGCCTGACAGAAGAAATTTTGGATTCAATCCTGACACCTTCAATGATGGGGACTGGCACCCCTCTCTGATCTACATCACTTGTTTCATCTGTTGGAGTGGTTTCTCTATTTAAGGTTAATGAGATTTGCATCTGAGGGTCTTTACAAGCTGGAATCTTTGCTTTCAAAAGCAGATCTCATCAGTCACCTTCGCTTCCCTTTCAGTACACCCTTCCACACTGCTGGCATGACTCAACCCATCATTGTCAAAATAAAAGTATTTCACAAGTCTTTTTTTGCTCTCATTTCTCATGCTCAGACTCACACTGTAGCCTGTCCAGACAGCACAAATGGAGTTTGTCCTGTGCTGTTCATCAGAGCTCTAATTTGACTCCCAAAGCTGTGCATAAGAGTTGCCTCTCCCTGTGCCAGAGCACACAGCAATCATTCAAATAGGTGAGATTACAGCCCTGAGCATCAGCTCTGGCCCTGAGCACATATACTTTAAACTCAGTAATACCTGTGCAAACCCCTTTATAAACTCATTGATTTAAATTTTGATCTCACCAAGAACACATTCAGCTTAGCTTGAAGTCCTTAATAAATTAAGTTGAAGCAATGTAAAGTAAAATTAAATAGTGAAAGAAGTAAAATGAATCATTTCCACTCAGGGGTCAGTAGTAGCCTGCTCTGTGCAATTTAGAACTTGCACAAGCAGAGCCAATGCTAAAATGGTTCTTGGATTACAGCTTAAGCTAAATAGCTCATGAGAAATTGCAAGGGGGGAAAAAAGGAGCAGAGAAGAAAAGGCATATATTAAGGTGGAATTTCTCTCTCTCTCCTATAGTAAGCTTAATTTCCATTTTTGAAGTCTTTTTCACTTTCAAGTGTTTCTTTATTTACCTCTGAGTCTGCTGCAGGTCTTTGTTTAACTGTTGCTATGCTGAAATCTAAACCAAACACATTCCAAGATCTTTTTAAACCCCATACTCTTGAGGGCAGAGTGGGAGCTTCCTCTGGAGCAGATACCCTCTCAGCCACTGCTGGGTAGGACATCTGGTTACAAGGTTTAAAAACAAAAGTGTGTAAAAGTATAGATGGGAAGCGTGAGAGACTGGACATGGAGCAGCAGTCCCCTGCAGCTGAAGCTCCAGAAGATTGTCCCTGTGTATCCAGAACATTCAGGGTCAGTCCAGAGAAAGCTCTGTGGTCTGGTTTGGAGCCGATCACTGCGATTGAACCATTAACATTTCAGCTGTGTAGTTTTCTCAAGGTTTGTGCAATGACAGAAACACACAGCAATGAAATCTTTTGCACTAGTTGCTTTTTGTCTGCCCTCTCCCTCCCAATGGCTTTCTCAAATCACAGAATCCAAGACTGGTTCAGGTTAGGGGGGAACTTAAAGCTCATCTTGCTCTACCTTCTGCCATGGACATGGACACCTTCCACTAGCCCAGGCTGCTTCAGGCCCTGTCCAACCTGGCCATGGACACTTCCAGGGATGAGGATGAGAAGCTGAGGGGTTTGCTCACTGCAAGTAGGCAAAACGCAGATCACAAGCTAAGATGGTGAAGAGGGAATATCCATCAGCTATTCCCAAGTCTGAAACAGCCTTCCCACATTTTGTCTTGATGAAAAAACAGGGCAGATGGATCACCCCAAATTGACAACCCGTGTTTTATGTCAAAGCTGACTGACACACTGGAAGAGGATGAAGTAAAGCTCTTTCTCAGCTGGCAGGTCGGCAGCACACACAGAGACATGGCCTTGCCCAGCTCTTCTGTACGGCCGGCAGAACTGGGTGAGGGACAAAAGCTCAACCTCCTTGTAGTGAGATTCACTCTCTTGGCTGTGAGGAATGCATTAACTACGCCATTATTGCAGGCTATGACTACTTGTGCTGTCACAGTGCTTATCTTCTCTCTCTGACTGCTTTCTCAAAACATTTTAATATGTTTCAGTGCTTTTGGTGATAGAAATTTCAACATTATGGGCAATACTAGGACATTGCTAAAATCAAATCCTCTGCAGTTGTTTCAAGTTCTCCTTTCTTACTCTCAGCTCCTCAGAAGCCTTCTTATATTCACAGAATAGATTTATAACTGCGTAAATGTTAATTTTCCTCATGCTCAGTTATGAATTAGCAGATATCATGGAAGAAAATTGTTGCACTGAACTCAAAAGCCAGTAATGATGTGCTCAGATTTCTTTCACAACCCAGGAACATCAATGAGCCTCTCTATCCTTCAGTATCATTAAAAGCTCAAAGCCAAAATGAAATAAGAAGACCTAAAGCCATCAACAAACCAACCTCATGAACCAACATAAACTAAGAGGTAAAATAAGTATCTATTTTTCTCTGAAACTGGAAGAAAAACATAAGCTACAAAAGGTCCAAATGAGCTGTCACTACTGGAAGATTTGGAATTGTTGATACCTGAGATGTTTCCACACTGTTACACCAGGCAACAGCATCAAACTCAAACAGATGGACAGACAGAGCTTTGGATACTCTTTAGGTTCAAGGAGCTTTAAGGATTTAAAATGTTTTCCCATGCTGGGTGCAGACAATCTCTGCTTTCAGACAAAATTGCAACAGACACATGTTAGAGTGAACTTCAAGACACGCAGCTCTAGAAATGAAGAGAAGCAGGCAAATGCTGAAGGATTTTACTGAGCCTTTCCATAGGCTGTTGTTCCTTTATTGGGCCTTTCCTTAGGCTGTCATTCCTTTCAGATTATGGCAATGGAGTCACTGAGTTTATCACTGCAGGTACCCAAGATTAACCAAAGTGCTGTTTATAACCCAAAAAGTACCTATTAATTTTAAAAATCTGGCCTGGTATGAACTTTGGGAACACAGCTAACCATTAGCTAGGCAACTGCACTGCTGTCCCAAGAAAGCTGTAGAGAAAATCTTCCTGGAAGCTACTTCTACCACATGAAAGATGTGACTGGTACCAGTTAGCAAGGATTTACCAAGGGCAAATTTTTCCTGACTAACCTGATCATCTCCTTCAAAACACTTAATGGGTTATAGGAGGGCACTGCATTCTCAGCAAGTCTATGCTTGATAGCAAATTGTCTGGAGTAGCTGAAATGCTGGAGGCTGATATGCCAAAGGACTTAAGCAGGCTGGAAAATGGGCTGATGGGTGCCTCAGCAAGTTCTGCCAAGTCCCATCCCTGGGACAGTCATTCCTTGCAATGGTACAGGCTGGGGACTGGCTGTCCAGAACACAGCTCTGTAGAACACAGACATGGTTGAGAGGGAGCTGCAGAGGGTTCAGCAGCATCCTCTGGCAGCACAGCCAGCAGCCCCTCAGCTGCTCCAGCGGGCTCAGGGAAGGGACTTGTCCTCCTCTATTCACTTTTTTAAGTCCCCAGCTGAAGCACTCTGCAGAGGTTCTGGGATCCCCAGTACAGAAAGGCATTGACCTACTTAAGTCCAGTGGAGGGACACCAACATCAAGGTTGTGATCAAGGGCTGGAGTGCAGGATGCATGACAGGAGAGAAGGCAAAGGAGGCACCTTCCTGCACGGAAGTCAGAGCTGCTCTTCAGAGAGTAGCCCAGTGGGAAGAGAGGAGCCAACAGACTGAAGACAGCACAGGAAATTCTTTCTTAGTGTGAGAGGAAAACGTCTTTGATCATGATAGTGGACAAACGCTGGATGGAAGCCAGGAGAAGCTGCTGGATATCTAACCCTGGAGATACATTGGAATGGAATGGAATGGACAATGCCCTGAGCAGCCTGCCTCAACCAGACCTGCTCTGAGCATGTGGTTGGATTCAAAACCTTGGAAGTCCTTCCAACCCACCTGCTTTTGTGATTCTAAGACTTCCTCCTGTTCTTTAACATATTTCAGGGCTGACATATTTCATATTTCAGCTCAGCTGTGGTCTTGTGGTCTTGTTACAATGGAAATTTAATTTACATCTAAGATGGAAATTTAGCTTTTACTTTTCCCCTCTGATGGTACAGACAAGAAAACAGGGAACAAAAGCTCTATCACAGACACAAAATTAACCTCTTCAAAGGCTATTTCCATTCCTGTGCCCTAGACAGGGTCAACAATACTTATTTTGTTCTGGAGAGAAAAAATCTGTTCTTAGAGATTTCCACTGGTAGACTTCTCAAGACATCTCATGAAACCTTTAACACCACACTGATGTCAGAAAGCCAAAAATATTTTGTCTGCAGTTTATTTATTGAGACTGCCTTAACAACAATGAAAAGCAGAGGATCACCTCTGCAATCACCACTTCCTCATATGGAGCCATTAATACAGAAAGAGACTGTCATGGATTGAAACAGAAGACAGAAAGCTGAAGACCATGATGTAGAAACCTACAACTTAGGATAAAGCACAGAATCACAGGATGGTTTGGATGGGAAGGGACCTTAAAGCTCATCTTGTTCCAATCCCTGCATGGCAGGGACACCATTCACTAGCCCAGGTTGCTCCAAGCCCCATTCAAGCTAGCCTTGGACACTTCCAGGGATGAGGCAGCCACAGCTTCTCTGGGCAACCTGTGCCAGGGCCTCACCACCCTCAAAGCCAAGAATTCCTTCCCAATATCCCATCTAATCTGCCCTCTGGCAATGGGAAGCCATTCCCTCCTTGTCCTGTCCCTCCAGACCTTTGTCCAAAGTCCTTTCCCAGCTCTCTTGGAGCCCCTTTAGGCACTGGAAGGGGTTCTAAGTTCTTCCCAGAGCTTTCTCTTCTCCAGGTGAACACCCCCAGTTCTCCCCACCTGGCTCCAGAGCAGAGGGACTCCAGGCCTTGGAGCAGATCCGTGGCCTCCTCTGGACTTGCTCCAGCAGCTCCATGTCCTTCCTGGGGCTGGAGGCAGCTCTGCAGGTGGGGTCTCACCTGAGTGGGGCACAGGGGCAGAATCCCCCCCCTGCCCTGCTGCCCACGCTGGGGGATCAGCCCAGCACATGGGGAAGTTCTGGGTTAAATCACCACACACAGAAAAAAAGTCATAATAACAAAAGCTTGTTGCAATATCAGCTCTGGTTATGATAAGTGACAGGGGATGCAACAGAGACATCCTTTGCAATAGAGCTCTACACTGAGGATGAGATTTTTCCGTTTGGCATTCACTGGAGAACACAGAATGGAAACAGGAAGGTAAATCCATTAACAATGACATCCAAACACGTGGCAGCATAACCACAAAGGTCAGAGTATGAGGCTGTCTGTAATTTATTTACAGCTGTAATAACAGTAAATGTTATTTCTCTAAAATTGTTTTAGTATATATCAGTTGCAAACTTAAAGAGCAACGTTAATGTATAATTCATCAGAGAGGATGAGGCAGTTTGAAGAACAAGCCAAAGTCCAGCCAAATCCAATGAACATGTCACAAAAGATCATATATTGAAATCTGACAACAGCTGACAGAAATCCAGTGACCAACCATTTGCTTCTCTTTGGCATGTGGCGTGCATTCAAAAATCCAATAACCATAATAGTACTTTTGGGATCTTAATCTGACTTCTTGAATAAACCAACCTACCAAACTTCTGTGAAGAGGTACTGAAATTCAGACTTGCTTTGAGGAAAACTTTCTTTTTACAAAATATCAAATCCTAGTTTAAGTGTAATGAAGACTTTACAAAAAACCTGATAAAATGTTCCAGTATAAAATTACTCTCATTCTTTACAATTTGTAAACATTTGTTTTCCTTTCTTTTTCAGTCTGGATATTTCTAGTTTCAACTTGAAGTGGCTGGATCTTGTTACATCTTTCACTGATAGATTAAAAACCCTCCGCTCCCCAGGTAAGCCAGGGAAGATTTAATTTCCTACACCTAAAAGAGACTTCACTTCATAGTTGGTCACTGGGCTTCCCATCTTCAATCATTCTTCTCTGAACAACCTCCCTGGTTTGTGAACACAACATGGGGAGACATTATACTGGAAGATCTATCTAATAAACACAAGGATCATGTATTTATGTTACTTAATGACACTAGATTGTGTCAGCTTCCAGAACCAAGAATATCACAGCATTTCCCAGACATTTCAGACCACCAGGAGCTCTCTCAGCTCCCCACAAGAACTGGGAATTTAAGTCATTGTTTCCAGGGATACTGTAAGGGAAACCATGAAGCCCAGTCCACACACTGTTCATAAATGTATCCTACAGCCAAACTGAAACACGGGCTGTTTGCACCCACCTTAAGAAGAAATCAAAATCCCTGAGTGGACTGTTATTGTAATCAGTAATTGGCAAAACTCTGGACAATTAGTAAATATTGGAGGAAAGCTGTGATTTTCTGTTGTCTTTCAAGGTTGGTGGCATAAGTTTATCTAGAGTAACTGCTCCTCAATCAAAAAGCATATTTCAAGTCCTTCTGTTACTCAATTTTATACCACCTTAATGTGGGTCACGTTATATCTGTGTTGTTACAATTCCTTACCAGTGAGTAAGTTACAGAAATATTCCTTCTGCCTATCATCCACATCATTTGCATTTTGCTTTCTCTGGGAGAATACTGTAAAAGGATGCAATAATGAACACCCATCAGAAGGGATATGAACATAGAATTGACAAACAGAAGTGGAGCTGTACAATAGTGTTAGCTACAGGTACTCTGATGTGCAGATTCTTATAAATACAAACATTTTTGAGATATCTCTCTCCAGTTCACTAAGCACAGACCTGCAAAGGGCACTGGTATGAAGCTCCTACATTTTTAGAAAAGGTTTTTTAAAAAGTATGCAAGCCTGAACACTGCACATTATTCATAAACATCAGAAGTATCAGTCAGTGAAATGCTCAGTTTTATCTCTCCCAGCAGAACATGATACCTTGACAACTACCCTGCCCACGTGTGAGGGAGATCTTGTTAGGGGGCTCACTGCAGGAATTTGGGGCATCATGCACACAGTAACATGCTTCTCTTGCCTGAAAATACCTCAACGGGTGTAACTGATCTCTGCACAAGGAGACTGGGGCAGACTCATCCCCAGGAGGATGACTAAGTCCTTTTAATCTGCCTCAGATGCCCACAAACCACATCACTGTAATCTGTCTGAAAAACCTCTAAAACTGAGCCTCCAAGTAAGCCCAAGAAGGTTACCAGCACATTATCCTCCCTTTTGGCTTATTAAAATAAAAATTAAGAGCTTTGAAAAATAGGAGATTTTTATTGCTCTTGGCTATGAAAGCCCTAATTGTGAGACTGAAATGTTTCCCAGAACAAGCTTTAGAGATTTTCCTCATAACTTCAGGAGAGATGGTCCCTGCAGCCACAGGGAGATGATGGGAACTGTGAGGAGGGAGAATTTTCTTCTTCCTGACATAACACCCTGCCTCTATGAGGCAGTGGCTGCTCCAAATATCACCTTGGATTCTGTGGGTCCGTGTCCACAACTGGCTATGCTCCCTACCAGACCCAGAGCTCCTGTCATTCCCTGCAGAACACTCCTCTCTGTAGCACAAGCCATGACTGCCACGTGCACACACGTCTGTCAACTGCGCAACAATGGGGCATTTTTCTTCTTACTGCCTGCTGATTTCTTATGCTGCCCCAACCTTCTTCAGAAAGCAAAGGATATTTTGAGTTCAATAGAAAAACTCGAGGCAAACAAAAAAATCTATTTCTCGTATTTGAAATCCTTCAGTAGCCCTGTATAAAGAAAACCCAACATGCCAGGAACCTTTGGCAGTGTTAGGCAGGCAGGCAAGGACTCAGACAAGATATTCCTGTGGCTGCCTTAGAAAGGAGAACCCACAGCTGTAAAGATCATCTCACAGCAAGGATGGGGAATAGCTCTGTGTCCTCTGTACAATATATATGTACATGTATTATATATAGGTTTGAGGAGCTACAGACTGCAATTGTGTAGCTCAGCAAGGGTATCTTGTTATTCTGGAGACATCCTAAAGCATAAAATGGCAGCTCCTGGCTTATTTTTGAAGTACTGACCTGTTCCATCTCAGTTTGCCCTCTTCTACTCATTAAGCCATTTCCCATCTTCCATCCCACAGCAAGGCACTACCGAGAATTCTGAGAGCCCTGGGCAGAGAACTACAACAGGTCCATTGCTAGATCTATTCCCAGGTTTGTTCTACCTGTTTACTCAAAATGCAGAAAATGCCAGACTGTCTCAGGGCACCTGCAACACCTGACACACAACTGCTGTCTGTGCTCAAGAAGTGCCTCCAGGATCTTCCTAGTACTCACTCCGTTTTGCTGTAATTAATGTCCAAATTGTGCCACTTTTTCAGGTAACAACCCCAAGACTCTTCAGCCTTGTGTGACTTGTCACCTTCTATGCTGCCCATAGCAGGGTAGCAGAGGACATACAATTTCCACCTGACAGCCTATTCCTGCTACTGGCACAAACAGGTCTGAAAAGTCCAAATCACTCCCTGATCACCTTGAAAAGCTCCTCAGGGCAGCCTAAGTTCAGAGAACAAGACTGGAATGGCAGTAATGACTCTCCTTCGAGGCAAGAAATCTCTTCTGTAATTTCTTTTGCAAAGCAAAGCATTGTAAAAATCACCACTGAATTAATAGCTTAATCAGCACCAAACCTTATTTTGGACTCCAGGGGCTTTACCCACTCCATGATAAACATCCAAAAGAAGAAAGAATCAAGGATATGCATCACATGACCATAAGTAAGAAAGTAACCCCGCACAGTTAAGCAATGTTGTAATGTAGCATTCCTAAGATCATACCATGTAACACAGAGCAAGCAGAAGGTGAACTCTACTATCCATCCATTGGAAAGGAAAAAACCCAACTCTAAAAGTAAAGGCAGGTCATTCTGCTGCACAATAACAGAGGTCACTATCCCTTCACACACAGCAGAAACCCTCAAGTGCTGAGACAACATTGCACATATCAACTTCTATTTTGTTTCAAATTAATGTCAATAATTTTGTTCACAAAGATGGATAAAAAAGGAAAATCCAAGTTCAGAATGTCCAGGGAACAGGATGGTATTAGAGATCCATTGCTACCTTTAGAAGTCTTTGCCAAAAGCTCATGGAAACTTCAGGAAAATGATTCTGAGAAATTACCTAGTTATGACTCCAGAAGACACAAAATAATTTAAAACTTACTTGAAATGCCAAAAGTCTGCAGTTAATCAGTCTTTTAGGAAAACTTACTATCACGTGTTTCAACAGCACCACATGCACCTCCCATTTCTACCAAAGGAGTCTCTAGATGCTGTACCAGAGAAAGAAACTGCAAAATACAACACAAGCAACTAACCTGGGACTACAGACAGGCGAAGAAAAGAGCTTTGAAATCTGAAATGAAATTTAGCAGGGGATAACTCAGGGAATAATGCTAGTTTACACCACCAGGAACAGTTCTGCTCCTGGAAAGCAATAAGCAATTGTGTCCCAAAAGAACCAATGCCTGCTGAAGCCTCACACGTCAAACAGTAACACTGGCAGGAACAGAACAGGATCTACAGTCCTGAAGGCAACTGTGACTTTAAAAAGTTGAAGAAGCAGCTTTATTAATTTCATGTGACAATAAATCAGCTTTGTAAAGCATTAAATAGGCTGCTGTGAAACACTTTGGTCAAATAACAGCTTCCAACGAGGCCCATGTGCACGGTTAATTTTGAGCAGTTTGTGTGTGGGATTCTCCAGCTCATTCAATGCTGTGACATGTTTGCAAACACATAAACACACCAAAGACCCCAGACAGTTCTTGGGGGCTGAGCCCTGTCACAACTCTGCTGGCTAAATCAGTACCTGATCCCAATTCTTGTAACACTCAACTGTCTGAGGTGTAACCTCAGGTTATGCAGTTGTGTGCAAAGCACACACACACACGGAGCATCTCCTCATCAGAGCAGCTCACATCCTAAACCCACTGTGACATCAGCTACAGTACCTTAACATGGCTTAAGGTAAAATCTATTCACATTAATAAACACTATGGATGTTGCTGTTCCAAAGCCAGGAACTACACACACTGGTATGGGCTTCAGGGAACAACTGCTTGTGCATTCTGGTATGAAATGATCCTCACTTACATGACCTGCATTATGCACTGAAACTAGTTGAGCCCTTGGCACTTCCACCTGGAATACAAGTGATCTGCATCCCAGAGAGGATCTGTGAGTGTGCTATGAGAAAAAACCAGACATTTTATCACACAATTGCTGCCTTGCATGACTAGCAAGTAGCAAAACAAACAGATTGATATGTTTGTCTTTTTTTTTAAAATATTGTCTCATTTGGAGTGCTTGCTTGGCACTTCGTGGTCTACAGCCTTTTGATGTCCATGCAAAAACAGACATTTTAAAATCTGTACCTCTTATTAATGGAAGTATGTTAAAACGGCCCTTTCTGAGCCTCCAAATTACTATTTGCCAGCCACACCTCTATGTATAATCAGAATTTATAAGATTTTATGCACATGGGCATTACAGTGACAAATCAAACCTTGTCTAGTTTTCAATTCTGCTTCAAGAGGATCACACAGCCAAAGAACCACTGGTACACACTGAATTCATTGTTCAGCTTTTGACTGAACAAATGATTGAAATGCATATCAAAGCATTTAATGGTATTTCTTTAAAATGTGTTAAGCCAAGTTTTAGATGTGTCAACACTGACTAATTTTTAAGGACTGCTACCCACAATATTTGAGCTGATTAACAATCAGTGGGAAGGAGTCGTTACTATTTAGCTAAAAACCAGTGCTCTTGTCAAAAAGTGCCTATGGCAAAAATGAGTCAAAAAAGAAGGAGTACAAAGGAAAAAACACAAGCTGAAGGTTTTACCTCACTGTCTGGGCTGGGCTGGATGACCTCCCAGGTCTGGGAGTCCACGTCGTAGCAGTGGAGCTCGTTGGGCAGCGTGTTGTCCGCAGCGCCGCCGAACACGTAGAGGTGCCGGTCGAAGGCCACCATGGTGTGCCCGTACCGCCGCTGGGGAGGGGGCGGCGAGCCCCGCAGCAGGTGCTCCGTGGGGATCCGTGTCCAGCTGGGACAGAAACAGCAAACAGGCTATTTTTTACAATTCTTTTAAATTTTCTAACTCTGTCCTTCGTCACCGGGAGACACGGCGTTCTCACTCAATGCCCTTAAGTATTACATTTCACAACTCAGGCAGTCAAGGATTATGTGGATTTTGCATGACTTAGATGTCTACACTTACATCTTTTCCTTGAATTCAAACTGAAAGAGATTATTGGTAATCTTTGCTCCACTCTGGCCAGAGAAAACAAACATCTTGTCCTTGCAAACTGCCACGGGAAAATTACAGCAGGAAGGAGGAATTTCACCACTTTGTTCAATCTGAAAGGTAATTAAGTTCAGAATCAGAAATGTATTGTTACAGTGCACAACTCCACATGCTGAGGATACTGCAGGGCCATGGGACACAGGTGCAGCCAGGGCGAGCACATGGCATGGGCCCTGTAAAGCTGGAAACAGGTAATCGACTCTGCTGTGCCTATGTGTCTGATTTTCCCTGGACAAAAAGGTTGGGAGGCCATGTTTTTAAAGCTCCCAGTACTGCAAGGATCAGGACTTTGGTCAGCTGGACAGCAAAGCTCCCAGTCTGTGTCACTGGTCTGAGTGGGAATGCAGTCCCTTCCACAGGGGGCAACAACACATCCCCCATGGGAAGTCCAACTCCAGTTCACAGATTCACAAGCAAAAAAAATCACCCTTTCATACACACTTGGTTTTCCAAATACCCAAATCAAATTTGAACTGTTTCTTTTCACTGTGGATCAAAAACACATTCTGGAGAAAGAGCAGTGCAGTCTAGCACAGGAAATTTTTAATAATTGTGCATTAAAACCAAAAAAGATAATTTTATGTGTTAGTTGAAATTAAAGCTTCTTACCTCTTCCCAGCAGGTCAGCTCTCTGTCCTGCAGGCCTATTGTCCACATGTCATTTAATCTGTGCCATAACACAAAAAATGCTTGATTTGAAACAATTCATTTTTTGTAATGGTGTTGAAAGGACAGAAATCCTATTTCATCAACATTCCTTCTGCACAGGAACAATCTCCTACTTCCACTGGCAGAAAAACAATTATTAGAATCCCTTTGTCCTACACCTAAATTTTACAGCCCCACCCCAGCCTGCTTCAGCATCTTTCTAGCTACAAGTACACTGCATTTAACAGCTACACATAGCAATTCAGTCTGGAGTTTAAGGATTTGAGCTATTTAATCTTCAGGATTTTTACAAATACCCCTTTTTACCCTGCTCCTTCTGCTCATCCCTGTTAACTACTGAGACTGATCACAACAATTATTTACATGGCTGAATCCTTCCTTAAATACAGAAAGGAGGACTAAGCAGGTAACCTGACACATGTGCTGTTACCAGAACAAGTTACTCACAGTAACTACAGATGTCTCCTTTGTTCAAATCTGCCTGGAGGCTCAAGTTCCATAAAAAACCATTTTTTTAACATGATTAAACATATTTAACATAAATTAGACAGCTCCTCTCACCCACTCCTTCCTTACAGCTACCCAAGACCCTGGGGGACTCCCTAAGCTGGCACTGAACAATTCCACAGAGTCATGCATCTTATACCAATTCCTCCTCCAGAAATAACAAAAGACATCCCATCTATATTCCTGATTATCAGCAGTTCTCCTAGAGACTTTGTGGAGCTGGACACTTTCCTGAAGATTCTCCTCAAAAGAGGAGGCAACCCAGCTCCTCATTTGTGACAATCTCTGTGTGCTCTCATGACGCAAATATTGTACATCAACATATATTACTCCTCAAGTCCATCATGACAGAAAAAAAATTACATGTCCAGAATTTACTGTTCCTTGAGAGACCAACAGCAAATGCAAGGAGCTACTGTGAGACAAACCACCAGGCTCTCTCTAACATCTCAGCACCACTCCTTTCCAGTCTTTCCCCATACAAAATCCCACCTCCCTTCAACCTAAATATTACATATTTCCAGAGATTTCTGAGAAAAAACTGACATATTACTCTTAGTTCTGTCAAACGATTTCATGGCAAATCCAGGCTTTGCTCTCTACGTCTTCAGCAACATCAGCTAGCCTGTGCTGGGGATCTTTCAAGAAATGTGCATTTGCCAAATTCCAAAGATCATTTTGCAGCCTTACAACCAAGCACGCTGTCAAATTACACATCCACAGCCACTCTGAGTAACCAGATCTTTAGGCTATAAGCACATACTTATTTGAACATGAACCAGTGAACTGCGAAAGTGCAATGCTCAACAACAGACTGAGCTTGCAAAGCTCAGTTGAGTGTTTAAGTCTCTTGGAATATGGAAATGTCTCTACAAAGGTGGAAACTGAGGGGCTGGGATTTCACAAAAGCAGTCAAGGAGAGGGTGAAAGTGCCCCATACCGTGCGTTGCCATCGTATCCAGCAAAGATCCACAGCTTGTCACTGTACACTGTTGCACCATGAGCTGACCTGGCCACTGGCAACCCCCAAGGAAGAACATGCAGACAACAATCTTTCCTCTGCAGCTGCGGAGGGGCTGCAGAAGGATCTAAGAGCTAAAATGCACATGTAAGAAGAAGAAAGTCCCCTACACAAAATTGCTTCTGCCAGGCGCCCTTCAAACACTGAGTGAGCCTCTGAAGGCATGTCTTTGTCTTGCACTCTGCTGCCTTCAATGGAGAGAAACTACCTTAATGCAGACAGGAAAAAAAAAAGAAAAAAATCCCAACTAATTCCTTGCCAGGACTCAAATACTCTTTGAGTATTTTGTGTAAAGTAGTTAAATAATGGGAAAATTCATTGCACCACTGGTAGAGCAAGGTGGCAATCAACTCTTGCTATGAACATCCCACACGTATTCCCAAGACTAAGCAGGTGAAACACAGAAACGAGACCAGGTCAGAGCTCAGGATACTCATTTGGGATCATTCAGGTTGCTCCCAAGATGTAGTGCCCACAATGAATGATCAAACCTATGATTTCTCTTCCACAATCTTTGTTGTTTTAACTAAATCAGCCAGGTTGAACAAACCTGTGATGCCACAAGGCATCTGTTGGCTTGTCTGAGGTCATTGTGCAGCAGGAACACTAACTCTGGGGAACAACAAGCAAAATGTGAATTTGTAAACTGAGTAAGAATTACTCTCCAAAATGTCCCAAGTTACCAGAATTAACCAGAAATTACTAATACGGTCTCTGTTCTGAAATATACCATGCTCATCAGAGGTGAGCAACAGTAACACAAGAATGCATGGAACATTCCTCATCCCTCTCCACAAATCACAATAACAAATGTTCCCTTCCCTCTCCCCACTGAAACCAGCATTCCAGGAACTTCAGCTGTGTATAGGACTGTGGGTAAAGACACCACCCGACCCTTACTGGGGAGTGGTTAACAAAGAAATGTTTGGGGCAGAAAGGGACCTTGAAGCCCATCCAGTCCCACCTCCTGCCACAGGCAGGGACACCTTCCACTAGCCCAGGTTGCTCCAAGTCCCATCTAACATAGCCTTGGACACTTCCAATGATGGGGCAGCCACAGCTGCTCTGGGCAACCTGTGCCAGGGCCTCCCCAACCTCACAGCCAAGAATTCCCTCCCAATATCCATCCCATCTATCCCTGCTCTGTCAGTATGATGCCATTCCCTCTTTTCCTGTTCAGGCCCTTGCAAAAAAACCTGAGAGTTGGATCACAATCACTGTCAGAAATGGCATTCTGAAATGAAAGAGTCAACTCTAGGAAGCAATGTGTTAGTGATTTTGATTTTCCTTGGAACACTGAATCTCAGGAGCCCATGTTTACAAGGGATAAACAATTTCCAAGCTATCATTGAAACTGAAACAATTCAGAAAAAAACACAACTCCCTTTGCTCCCATTCCTTCTGTCATGGACCTGAAACATGAGGAGTGAATTTTGGACAAACTTCTATTATAGTGCACTCTGGAATGGAGGCCTTCCAAAAAAACTCCTGTAGAACCAAAAAACGTTAATTGAGAAAGCAGAGCAGCAACCATGCTGCAGCCCTAACATCAGCACTAGGTCTGACTGTGCCATGTGAAATGATGCCAAGCTACCCTCACTCCCCCGAAGCATGAGGCAATGATACCAGCTCTTACCTTCCCTCAGTCTTCCACTCTGTCCACTGCCCAGTTGCAAACTTATACTCAAAGAGGTCGTTTTTATTCTTCAGGTTAGAATTGGAATAAATATCTCCAGTATAACCACCTGGACAACAAGAATTCCATTAGACTCCCAAGCAATGGAGCACACACACTTCCAGGCATCGCATTAGGATAAACTTTAGATTGCATAAAATGTTTGGCTAATGCACTACTACAGAAGGAAACTTCTCTTCCACTCAGTCTCTTAAAGAATCACTATGGTAATGAGCTTCAAGTTGTCTTTACTTTAAACAAAACAGTGAAATCTTCCCAAACTAAAGCTGAAATCACAATCAGCCATGAAAAATACTGGATTTGCTACTGAATGGGATTTTTAGGAGGTGACAAAGATCTCATTCTTTTTTCAAACCAGTACAGCAGCACATCTACCACTTGCAGTATAACCTGCTGCTGCCTTACCAAAAACGAACATGCTGCTCCCGTAGACCACGGCAGAGTGGTGGTACCGTGGTGCCGGCGGCGTCCCCGTCGTGAAAGCCCTGCACAAGTTACAACAGCAGCAGTCAAACACCCTGGTTGTGCTTTGGGCACTCAGAGCTATTGTGCAGACTCAGAAAAGAAACAACTATTAGAAATTATTCTTTTGTTCCTGAGTGTTTCACTGGTATTGGATAGTTGATTGCACTAAGATTTTATGGAACAGCAATATAGTATAAATGGTTACAAACATGCTGCTGCTGAGATCTATTTGCAGAGCTGGAAAGTGAGACACAGGTGAGATAAGACAGACTGCTTACTGCAGAGCAAAGGAGCCAAGAAAGGTGTAAGGCCCCCTGGAACCTTCCCTGGTCTGAGGGGTGCAGCACACTCAGTCCCTCTGCACTCCCACAGCCTGTAGAAACAGAGGTGACCCTGATCCTCTCCCTCGCTTTGCTGCCCAGCCTCCCCTCCAGCAGGATGGCTAACCCCGATGGCCTAGCACACAGCAGGCTGGCAGGGAGCAACTGACAGCGCTGGGCGGAGATGACAATTCCTCTCGGGTATTCGGGGTAGTGCCACAAACTTTTATATCCAGCCCGAGGTGCTGAGTGAAGCCGCGGCATGTCCCGGCCCTGCCAGCGACCAGGGATGGCGAGAGGCCGCGCTGCCCACCTGCACCACGAGCAGTCCTTCACGTCGAAGCGCAGCAGGTCGTTCAGCATCGTCTTCCTGCGGGGAGGGACGGGAGAAGCGGCTGAGCCGGGCCGGGAGTCGGACAGGGGCGGCCACGGACCCTCAGCCCTNCCCAGCTCCCCTTACCCGTTGTCCCCGCCGAACACGTAGATCGCATCCCGATAAGCCACCACAGTGTGTTTGCTGCGCCTGCGGGCGGCACGGACAGGTCAGCGGCGCCGGGAGCCCCCCTCCAACCATCCCGTCTGCTCCCCAGCTCACCGGGCCCCCACGAACTCGTCGCAAGGTGGGAGGCGGCGCCAGCGGTGCACGGTCTCGAAGGGCCCGAAGTTGAGGGTGAGGTACTCGACGCTGTCCGAGCAGCTGTGGTCGGGGCCGCGGCCGCCGCCATGGCCCACGCCTACCCCCTTGGACTACAGATCCCGGCGTCCCCCGCGAGTCCGCTTTCCGGCGCGCCTGCGGTCCAGCCGTCAGACCACAACTCCCGGCGTGCACTGCGGCCCGGGCGGTGGCCCGGCAGATGCCAACTCCTGGACTACAGCCCCCAGCATGCACCGCTAAGGGGGGGCGGTCCCGAACGCTGTGGAGCCCAAAGTGCACTGCCCGGGTATAGACGGGCAAGCCAGGCGGGATTCTACATTACAAGAGTTTATTTGTTAATTCAAAAAATCCCACTCCCAGGAAATACCAATACGGATGGATATGCATAAAGTCTCATTCCAGGGTGCGAGCTGGGCGGTTCGCTGGTTAGACACGGTGCGTGGGGTCGGAGCTCCGGGCTACTCCCCGTAGAACACTCCGTGAGCAAACAGGGCCAGTTCATCCCCACAGAGGAGTCCTGAGCGGGATATGTGCCAGGCACCAATGCAGCAGTGGCATGTGCAGTCGCCCACAGCCCATCCTTTGCTTTTCCTCAGTTTATGTTTCCTAACATGGTGTCAGTCACCTCTATGACTATTCGTTCCGTTTCTTCGCAACAGCAGACAACACAAGTGGCGCTGCACCTCAAAACCAAACCTCAGACGCTGCTTCACCAAGTCCAGCAGTTGCCATCCTGAGCAATCACTGTGTTACTGGTCAGAGGTTTTTCGGCACAATTTCTGCAGCAAACACAATCCTTGTATAAAGACACATCACAGAGCGAGCCTTCAGAATTTTATTAGCAAAGATGACAGTGGTTAAGCAGAAAAGCAACGAAG